>NW_023591781.1:503927-529944 GCF_014843425.1 Jatropha curcas
CACAATCAAAATCTAATATAACTACATGAAATTATCAGTTCCGTTTTGGATTTCCAGTTTAAACTTCCATCAAGGAATGATAGCAAATGTGTAATCAACCCTTCTAACAAATAAGCTAATTATTTCATTATCCATCAAGATTTTTAAAGTATAATACTTATTTCCTTCATATTATATCAAGAATTCAAACAAATGGCTAAAATAGCTACTGTCATGCTTAGGAATCCTTAATTTCTTTGTTAAAATAAGACATGGTAATTTACTCTTCCTTATACAATTCATTTTATAGGTTCCGTTACAACCTTTTTTTTTATCAAAACTTTTCCAAGCTAATTCGCATGAACAGTAGCTGGAGATTTAATCTTTGATAATTAAAACCTTTATACTCATAACAAAATATGAAGAGCATATTGATACCTAAATATAGACTTAATTCAAACAAAAACCATAATTTTCTCTAGCTAGAGGCTGCCACTATAGTTCAGTACTCATTTATAAGCAAAAATTCATTTGATCATGCTAACTTATTCATTAATAAGTTCATCATTTAAACTTGATTGAAGAATTAGATTTTCCAATCATATGAATAGTAGTAACTAGCATTTAGCTTTCTACAATAGCTTCATTCATGGATTACATCTTTCATCATTAACTAAAAGCTCTTAAACCATACTGAAGAGGGTCAAAAATTATCTTACCTTGTCGTAAAAGCACACCAGAAATCGTAAATTTTTGGGTAGAACGATCGGGAGCGGCTTCTTTGTCCAAAACCTATTTCTGTTGATGCTGGCTTGCCTGGAAAAGAGAGGAACTTGATGCTGGCTTGCCTGGAAAAGAGAGGAACAGTGGAGGTGAGGTGCTGGGGATGGGATGAGAGGTGGTTTGGCCGCCTCTTGACTGTTCTTGACGAAAACGAAGGAGAGAGTCGAGGGTGGAGCTGTCCGATCGAAAATAAGATCGCAGCTCCCTGTGATTGCTGCACTCGTTGGAAATAGAAGAGAGAGAGCGAGAAAGAGAGAGACCAAAGAAGAGAGACCAGGGCTTTCCCCCTTGTCAAACAAGAGAGAAGCCAGACGTTACCCGAAAAGTCAAGGGAGCACGAGAACTCGACATCGGCTTCCTGATAGAGATATACTAATTACCATGCAATATGTAATTAGTAATAGCTATGGAATGATTTTCTATTTGAACAAATTATTTCTTTGTATTTTGGAAATTTTGCATTTAAAATAAAATGTTATTAGCATACTGAACAATAATTGGTTGATTAGTAAACTTTTGTATGTTATTTTTATTGGACCAGAAGAGAATGGATGTTTTATATACTGGATACTGTTAACCATATTTCTGCTAGGACATTAGAAAATAATGTTTATGTTTCCTTAAAATCTTTGGAATTTATTTTAATAGAGCCAAACATTGATTGTCTTTGTGTTTTGAATTCATTAAAGGGTGGAGTTTTCCAATTATTGGAATATATCCGGTGAATTGGCAAAAGATATTTTGTGTTTGTGAAATTATTATTAAAATGATAGAATCCAATGGTCTTACCGGTTTCGTAGAAGATTGATGAATGCACTTTAAGTAAATGCTTATAAGGTTTTTCATTGTGTAAACCCTGCAGGTTGGTGATTTTTTGAAATCCGACACATGAAATAAGTTGAGACGACAATCTTTAAAGTCCATATTTGTGAATCTTTAAATTAAAATTGTCTCAGTAAGTTATTTAAATGACAGCCATCTGTAATCTTAACTGTGGGGAACAATTATTTTTATTATGTGTTGTGGAATGTAAAATAAATACGGAGTTCAGTCATGATTTTAAGTGGATAATTCATGATTAATTATAGATAAGAATATGTTGGTTCTACCATAGGTTCTTAATTAATAATTAAGTGCCTGATTTATTTAATTTCCTGCGGTCCCTGTAGTGCCCTAATTAATTTGGAAAATTAAGGGTGTATTATATAGATATTATGTTAGTTTTAAAAATTAATATGATAATTAATTTTAATTAAATAATTTTAATTAATTTATTTTAATATTCAAAAAAATATTTCCTATCCGAAGAGCAGGTTTTTTAATAATTAGATTGGAAACCCTAACGAATAAAACAAGACGCACGTTATTTCTATTCTCCGCCACTCAAGAGAGTTCCAAAGAGAGAATAGTTGGGATTACTGCAGAATTTCGTCGGGTCGACTCCAAGATCTCTGGAAAGAAGACCGGGTCGAGCGATTCTGCGCTTTCAACGAAGGTCAGTTTATTGATTTGTTCGAGTAAATGTTTTTAGTTTGCCTCATAATGGTTTTTCACGATGAGGGTTTGGTTCCGCTTTATCACCCGCTCCCATCAATTGGTATCAGAGCCATAAACGAAACTGTATGAATGGTGGCCTATTTTGTCCATGTTTCAATCGTGTATCTATTAATCGTGTTTTTGTTGTTTGATTGGTACATGGTTAAGCAGAGTTTCCCAAAGAGTTTTTGAAGGACAGCAAGCCAAAAGTGCAGTACCCTGAAACAAACTTTTTTGAAACTGTAGTTTTTAATGGGGCAATTATTATAAAAAAAAAAAGCATATTATATCATATATATATATATATATAATATATATAATATATATATAATTTTTGGGTGTGTTTCGACTGAAACAGAAGAGGGGCAAGAAAAGACAAAATTTTTGGTTTTTGGTTTTGAAGAATCAGTAGAGGGGCAAAAGAGAAAAAAAAAAAAAAAAAAAAAAAAAAAAAAAGCGCCAGCAGCGTTAATGGACGTTGAAGGGAAAAGGGGCAGCGGCTAGGGCTTCTTCGTGAAGAAGAAGCTGCTGCTTGCCAAATTTCCCTTCTGGTCCCTCAATTTGTTAAATTTTATATTTTGACCCCTTATCTTTAAGTTTTTATTTTTTGACACTAGATCTTTTGTTTATTATATTTTAACCTCTGGACTTTAATTTTTTATATTTTGACCCAGAAAGTATCCGTTATTCCGTTTTGGCCCCTGGAGTTATTTAAATTATAAAGTGACCCTGATTGTTTCTGGTATTATTAAAATTGCCTAGATTATTAAAATTGCCTAGAATTTTTCCGATTTTTGCAATTTTGACCCAATAGTTTCTGTTTTATGCAAAATAGTCCAAACAAGTTCTGAAATTTGCGAAATGGCCCAGAATGTTTCTGTTTTTCAAGATAAACCCAGAATGTTTTAATTTATTTGCATAAATAGACCAGAACACTAAATTTAGACAGAACATCTTAAAATTTTACAATTTATCGCAAACTTAAAATGTTTAATTTTTATTTGCAAAATTGCTCTTAATGAATAATAATTAATTTGCGCAAATTTTGATTTTATAATTAATTTATTTCATATGAATTAATTTGTGAGTGGTTTTTTTTTTTTTTACTTTCTAGTTGTAATTATTTGCATGTCTTCCCCATCGGAAGATGTCATGTTTTAATATAATTACTGAACTAGTCTAATTTGTCTGTATTGATTTAACTCTCCATCTGAGTAAATTAATTAGTGACATGAATCAGATGTAATATTTTCTCACACATTAATATGTTAATTTAAGAGGCATATTATCTCCCATCGAGTAGTATGTGCCGGTCTTATCTAATTATAATATGCAAAACATGTGATTGGTTGAATTCTCCCATCGAGGTTGCTATTCATGAATGTAACATTCTCCATCGAAGGTTTGCTATCATGAGTGTTTGTGAATGTGCTTAATTTTTTTTTCCTTTTGAATTAGTGATATCAAATGTTGTATATTGCCAATTTTTTGATTTATTCCAATGTTCATTTATTTGATTATGCTAGTTTTTGTTTAAAATGCATGATATAGAAATGACAAATCAGTTCAGTTCCCCCTTTCAGAAATGGCATCATTCAGTCCCCTTGCAAACATCTTAACCCAAAACAAACTTGAGGGTCCAAACTATGTTGACTGGAAGAGGAATTTGGACATTTTGCTTATTGCTGAGGATTATAAGTTTGTGCTTACTGAAGTTTGTCCTGAAAAACCCGGTGAGGGTGCCTCTGAGGAGGTCGCCAGAGCTTACCAGAAATGGGTTAAAGCTGATGAGATGGCGCGATGCTACATTTTGGCTTATGTGTCAAATGTTTTGCAACATCAGCATCAGAAGATAGACACAGCTTTTGACATGCTCGAAAATCTCAAGGAGATGTTTGGAGATCAAACTAGTGCAGCAAGGCAAAATGCACTGAGGGAGATTCTTACCACTGAGGGAGATTCTTACTTCCAAAATGGAGGAGGGGACCCCAGTTAGAACTCATGTCTTGAAGATGATGAGTCTTCTGAATAACATGGAGGTTCTTGGTGCTGAGGTTGACAATGCTACACAGATAGAAATGATCTTGAACACTTTGCCAGCCAGTTTTCAGCAGTTTCGTTTGAGAACTATAACATGATAGATGGGATTTTCCACTCTGGTCTAAGTTGCTGAACTGAGCTGGTGGCTTGCTGAGACCATTATTAAGCAAAGGAGCTGCACCTGTTGTTGGCTTTAACTGAGCGAGGTTCTTCTTCTGCCCAGAACAAGGGTAAGAAGAAGAAAAATGCTCACAAGGCTAAGCCTAAAACAAGTGCTGCATCTACTAGTGTAAGTGTTGCTGTGAAAAAGCCTAAGGGTAAGTGTTTTCATTGCAAGCAACCTAGGCACTGGAAGTCACAATTTCCAACATGGTTAGCCAAGAAGAAGCAAGGTATGTCTCTGTTTTATATGCTGATAGTTGAAACTTGCTTAGCGGTGTTGACTACACTCCAATGATGTGTAGATTCTGGAGCCACTAATCATGTCTGCAATTCATTGCAGCAGTTTCAGGTAACTCGTCAGCTAAATAAAGGAGATGTAAGCATTTTTGCAAGTAAATAAAAAGAGAAATTAGCATTTTTTTCTGGGACGATTGGCACAGAAGTTGCAAGAGTTCTAGCTATAGGAAATGTTTCCTTTGAATTTTGAGAATATAATAGAACATTGTTTTTGAAAGGAATGTTTTAATATGTACCTTCAAATTAGAAGGAATTTAATTTCAAGTTTTCTAGTTTTGAGCAAAGAAATGGAAATTCGGTTTGTTTTAATGAAATTTTTATGATGAATTCTGTCGTTTATTATTTTAGAAAAACAAATGATATGTTTCTGGCAATGATTGATGATCTTTTTATTCTCAAAGTTTCACCTGAACTGCAAATTCCTAATTCTAAAGTTAATAACTTTGATGTCATTGTTCCATTGAAAAGAAAACGTCCTATTGAATTTAGTCATACCTATTTGTGGCATTTAAGGCTGGGTCATATTAATGTAGATAGGATTTCTAGGTTGGTCAAGGATGGACCATTGAGTTCATTGAAAGTGGAGGCACTGCCAACCTGTGAATCTTGTTTAGAAGGTAAAATGACTAAGAGGCCTTTTCCTATAAAGGGTAATGGAACTAATGATGTACTTGAATTAATTCATTCTGATTTGTGTGGTCCAATGAGTGTCCAAGCTAGGGGTGGTTTTGAGTATTTTGTGACTTTTTTTGAGTATTTTGTGACTTTCACAGATGGAATACTCCAAGATATGGATACATTACCTGTTCCGCCGAAGTCTGAATGCTTTGAGATTCAAAGTAGTTCCAAGGCAGAAACGGAGAAAAACGACAATGGAAAATATATCAAGTCGTTACGGTCTGACCGTAGGTGGCGAAATAACCTCTTTAGGGAATTTCATCTTACTTATTTTCAGAACACAGGAATTGACTTCACAGTTGTTCGTGCACCTGGTATGCCACATACAGAATGGTGTAAGCAAAAAGAAGAAATAGGAACGCTTTATGGAAATGGTTAGATCAATGGATGAGTTTAATTTCAGAATTTTGCCCATTTCGTTTTGGGGGTAGCCAATAGTAAAGGCAGCATATATTCCTGAATTTTGGTTCCCATTCTAAGTCAGTAAAACCTAAAACTCTTACAGAAACATGTGGACTGGGCGGAAAGCCAGGTCTAAGACATGTTCCGGATGTGGGTTGTCCAGCCCATGTGCTGAAAGGGAAAAGCAGATAGTTGGAAATCAAAACAGACTTTATGCCTTCTTTTATTGGATATCCCTAAGAAGGAAACGAAAGGTGGTTTATTTTAATAGTTCTCAGATTAAATGGGTCATATGTTAGCACCAATGCCACATTATCTTGAGGAAGACTATAATAAACATAATTCCTCAAAAGTCAATTAGCCTTGTATGAATGAGAGGAAAAAATATCAACTAGTTAACCTTTCCATTAGAACACAACCCTAAACATCCAATGGTTGAAGGCTGACATTGCCATTTTGCCTAGTCCGTAGTGGAAGAAAGTTAGTTCGACCCAGTAAATCAACATCAGCTCTGAATATTCAGTACCTAACATTTCAACTACCCACATGAAAGTAGTGGGAGTTATGTAGAAACTGAAAGTGGCACGCTGTTGATTCCAAATATACACGGAGCACAATGTTGGGGCCTTCTAACATTTCATTGCCTCCCTGGTGGTGATGACAGACATGTTGAAGTTCCAGAACATGATCAAGATGTAGTCCCACCAGTCATGGACTTGCCGGCTTTACAGCCACAACAAAATGAAGGTGTGATTGCAGAACCTGTAGTACTTCGTCGTAGTGGGAGAATTAGACAATCACCGGTTCGATATACACTTTTGGGAGAAGCTTTTGATAGAATCCCTGAAGAAGTGACTATTGAACCTGTCTGTTACGATGAAGAACTATAAGATAAAGATGTTGATAAGTGGCTTGTAGCTATGAAATCTGAGATGGAGTCCATGTACTCTAATCAAGTCTGGGAACTTGTAGAACCACCTGAAGAAGACACCTGAAGGGGTTAAAAACCCATCGGATGTAGTGGATCATAAGAAGAAGAAGGGGTATAGACGGTCAAAAGTGCAAACTTATAAAGGCAACGCGCCTTTGTTGCAAAGGGTTTTAACTCAGAAAGAAGGGATCGATTATGAGGAAACTTTTTCGCGCGGTAGCCATTCAAAGTCTATTAGAACTATTCTATCCATTGCAGCTCAATTATATGATTATGAGATTTGGCAAATGGATGTCAAGACAGCTTTCCTAAATGGAAGTCTTGATGAATGTATCTATATGAAGCAACCAGAAGGTTTCATAAACAATGGACAAGAAAATTTGCTTTGCAAATTGAATAGGTCCATTTATGGGTTTAAACTAGCATCTAGGTCATGGAATACTTGTTTTGACCAAGTGATTAAAAGTTTTGGCTTTGATCAGTGTCATGATGAGTCTTGAGTGTATAAGAAATGGAATGGTAGTAAGGTTGTTTTTCTGGTACTATATGTGGATGATATTCTGCTTATAGGGAATTGTGTAGGTATGTTGAATGTATGTTGAATTCTGTCAAAGATTGGCTGTCCCAACGTTTTGATATGAAGGATTTGGGAGAGGCTGCTCATATTCTTAGGATTAAGCTTATGCGAGATCGCAAGAAAAGGATGATTGGCTTATCTCAAGCACTTTTTATTGATACCATTCTTGCTCGTTTCAGCATGCAGGATTCCAAGAAGGGTTTTCTTCCCTTCAGACATGGAATCACTCTATCTAAGGACCAATAAAGACCAATGTCCCTAAGACACCTGAGGAGATAGAGAAACAATGAAGGCAGTTCCATATGCTTCTGGCAGTTGGAAGCCCTTATGTATCATGTTGTGTACAGACCTGATATCTGTTTTGCTGTTGGCATGGTTAGCAGATTTCAATCTAATCCTGGGCGAGAACACTGGACTGCAGTCAAGCATATTATCAAGTACTTGAAAAGGACTAGGGATTATAGGTTAGTTTATCAATCTGACGATCTTGTACCCATTGGGTATACAGATTCGGATTTTCAGACTGATAAGGACTCTCGGAAGTCAACCTCTGGTAATGCTTTTGTCTTGGGAGGTGGAGCCATAAGTTGGAGGAGTATTAAGCAAACTTGTGTTGCTGACTCCACCATGGAAGTTGAATATGTGGCAGCTTCTGAAGCTGCAAAGGAAGCTGTATGGCTTAGGAACTTCCTTATGGATCTAGGCGTAGTTTCTTCAGTGCAATTGCCCCAGTGCAATTGCCTATTACACTTTATTGTGAATAATAGTGGGCAGTGCAAACTCAAGGAGCCACGGAGCCATAAAAGGGCAAAACACATTGAGAGGAAGTATCATTTGATACGAGACATGGTTCAAAGGGGAGATGTGGTAGTGACAAAGATTGCATCGGAAAACAACCTGGCAGATCCTTTTACAAAAAGCTTACCAGCAAAGGCTTTTAACAGTCATGTAGAAGGAATGGGAGTTAAAGTTATTGATGCATGGTTATGAGTCTAAGTGGGAAATTGATAGAGATATACTATTAACCATGCATATGTAATAGTATAGCTATGAATGATTTTCTATTGACGATTATTTCTTTGTATTTAATTGGAAATGGAAATTTGCATTATAATGTTATTAGCATATGAACAATAATTGTGATTAGTACATTTTGTATGTATTTTAATTGGACCAAGTAGAGAATGGATGTTAGTAATGACTGTTAAACATATTCTCTAAGACATTAGAAATAATGTTTATTGTTCTTAATCTTGATTTATTTTAATATGAGCAAACATTGATTGTCTTATGCTTTGATTCATTAAAGGATGAGTTTCATTATTGGAATAATATTCTCGGTGAATTGGGCAAAGCTTTTTGTGTTTGTGAAATATTAATTAATGATAGAATCAATGTCTCGGTTTAGAGATTGATGATGCACTTTAAGTAAGCTTATAAGGTTTCATAGTGTAAACCCTGCAGGTGGATTTTGAATCCGACACATGAAATAACATGAAATAAGTTGAGCGACAATCTTAAAGTTATATTGTGATTTAAATAAATTGTCAGTAAGTTATTTAAATGACAGCATCTTGTTAATCTTAACGTGGGGAAACATTATTTTATTTTTTTGTGGAATTGTAAAATTAAATAAGGAGTTCAGTCATTGAGTTTTCTTAGTGGAATAATTCATGATTAATTATAATAAGAATATGTTGGTCTACATAGGTTATTATTATAATTAGTAGCCTGATTTATTTTATTCCTGAGGTCCCTGTAGTGCCCTAATTATTTGGAAAGTTAAGGGTGTATTAAATAATAGATAAATTATTCAGTTTTAAAATAATTGATAATTATTTTAATTAAATAATTTTTTATTTAATTTATTTTATATTAAAAAAAAATATCTTTCTATCGAAGAGAGTTTTTTTTAATATAAGATTTGAAAACCCTAAGAATAGAGAGACGCACGTTATTCTATTCTCTGCCACTCAGAGAGATAGTTAGGGATTAAAAGAGAGATAGTTAGGGATTACTGCAGAAGATCGTGGGTGACTCCAAAGATCTACTGGAAAGAAGACCAAGTGAGCGATTCTGCGCTTCAAGAGGTCGATTTGTTCGATAATGTTTTTAGTTTGCCTCATATGGTTTCGATGAGGGTTGTTTCCGCTTTATACCCGCTCCCATCAGCTTCTTGATCGAAGGAGGTCGCAACTCTCCTGCACCTTCTATGTTTGCCAGAAATGAAAGGGGAGGATAGAAAGGAAGGTCAAACTGCTGCGGTGAGGAGGCGACGTTGAGGACCTGCGAGGAGGCCGGCACTGCTCTCCGGTGATCGAAAAACAAAAAGAAAAGAAAGGGGAGGGCTAAGTCGGCACTAAAGGGGAAAAAAATGGGTTTCTAGAATTTTCTTGCTTAAGTTTTTGTGAATGATTTGGTTCAAATCGGGTTTAGTTTGGTTCAAATCATGATTTTATGTGGTTTTTTATTTTTTAATTGGTTTTTACTTAGTTAAAGGTTTTTTTCAACTATATAAAATATATATTTTTAATTAACTAATTAAATAAATCATAGGGTGTTAATTTATTATCATAGGGTGTTAATTTATTAAATGTTTAAATGAAAAAAAATTTGAAAATAAAATTTCAGGGTGTTTCAATCTTCCCCCTTATAAAACAATTCGTCCTCGAATTTAGAAATGGACACAATAGAAAAAATATAACAAGCAAATAGTATAAAAAGGTAATCAAAGAAAGATTACAATTCATAAAAGAGAAATAGGTTAAGTTAAATTACCAGCAAGATATGAATCTTTTATGTAAAAGGAAAGAGGTAAGGATATTTCTATTTCATCTCAGCCGCCACCTCCCATGTTCACTCCAAAGAAAGATTTTTCCATAAGACTTTAACCATAGGAATCTCTATTCAGATAAGCGTTATCAATATCACTAGAAATGTCAGTCTAGCCATAGTAATGTTTTGTGCCTTCAACTCCAATATTTGACATAGATAATGATTATCATTTTGATTAACATCGAAGAATAAACGGAGGCGAGTTTTCATGGTAATCAAATCCTGAAACTAGCAAACAAGAGTCCACCTTTTACTTATTACTAGTTTATATCTGTCAAGTTCATGTTCAACTTGCCTATCTCATCTGTCTCTAGTCAATCAATCTTTTTCTTATTTAAGTCTAGCAAGATATTTTATTTCTCTAATTTTATCTGCCATTTGCTCTTAATATATATATATCCAATTTGCTTCTTAATAATATATATATATATATATATATATATATATATATATAATATATATACCTTAAACTATCTACATCCATTCCTAATGTATCCCTTTTTTTCATTTAAACATTAAAGAGTCCTATACACCAAATCTGGTTGCAACTTAGCTTCTATACCAAAATTGCCTTCTCAAACCTTTCCAACATTCATGTTCTTAACTTGACTTCAATTTCCAACTATCTGCTTACTTATTATCACTGTTATTATCATTATTTATCTTATTCTTCTTCTCCAAACGTTCCTTTGAAATCCTAATTATCAGTTACACTCGTAATCATTTCATTCATTGACTTAGTTAATCGGCCTTATGATATATATAGACAATTTCACAAAAATAATTATGTATATATAATCATAAAATTTTCGCGTAGATGGGAAATCTTCAAGTGATTTTATCATAACATCATTTAAATTCAAATAAAGTTGGAGTCTTAGATTTAAAATAACAAATAGAAGCAATTACAAGGAATTTTCTATCTAAATAAAAATTGAAGGTATTTCAATAGCAGACCCTAGTGCTTGGGCACAAGTTATTGAGTACCTTAAAGTCATTCATTCATCTCTTAATTTAAACCCCCAAACATCCAAACATGCAATAAAAAGATTCGAGGGTTCACACATAAAAATTACCTATTCAATAACTCCAAAGCATCCATAATCAATTATATAACCATTTCATTTTGGTGATAGCTCCAGTGTATATGGTTAAGTAATCTTTCATAGTTACTTTTGCCATAAATATCCCTTATTCATTAATCTACCACCTGAATAAAAAATTTCTATTCATGTCCTGACATTATCCCACTCACTTACAGGAATAGATTCCACATGAAAAGTAGTGCATTGGGTGATCAAGCCAATCCATTACTGTCCAAGTGTTACTCTATTCCCAGGTCAAAAAGGCGATACCTGCTTTAGCACCTGTAGACACTGTGATAGGTTGATCCTGTTGTCCACTATATTTCACTCAGATCCTTAATTACTTCTTCCTATGGTCTACCGATTTATAAAATGGGTATGGATTTTCCCACCACCTCAATAGGGTTCGTGCGCCACCATTCCCTAGGGAGGAAAATGCACAAAGTTTTCTTTCCCTTAATATTGGTTACAGCCGATTTCCCAACATAAAGAAATTCCCGGCCCAAACCTACCCTTATGATTCAATAACCTTCACCCTATCTAAATTGATCATCTAGGTCATCCAAAAATATTCAAAACTCCATCCTCCATGTGTAATCCAACTTCAAGAAATAGAACACATGCTCAGCATGATAAAGATTTATTCTAATCGTGACAATAAGGAAAACGCTGAAGTAGAAGCAAAGGAGACTGAGAAAGACGAGATGAAATTCCCTATACTCCGCAGTTACATTATAAGGTTCTAATTTAAGCTCTGATACCAACTTTGTCAAGACCCGAAACCGTGGGCTAGACCAGCACTAGGGCCTAGATAAGCATAAGGCCCCTAAGGCCTGAAGTAACCCTGAATCACTAAATTCAATCACATCACACTAGATCACAGGAATAATAAACCTATATTATTTTATATAACAAATCTTATGCTTACCTAGGCCCTAGTGCCAGTCCGACCCACGGTTTCGAGTCGCGACACTAGGATTGTGTAGAGTATAAATAAGATTTTCATTTGTATAGTAAATTCATGAATATGGATACCTATAGCATTAGTAATAATAAATTCTTAGTCATTCACAAGTAAGCTATCACCAAAGTGAAATAGATATGCAATTGATTGTGGTTGCATTGGAGTTGCAAGAATAAATGATTGGAAAGTTGCAAGAATAAATGAATTGTATGAAAATAACCTTGAGTCTTTCTGTTAGCATGTCTGTGAATACTTCAATTTTTGAGGCTCAGGGGAAATAACATGGTATTGTGAAACTCTTTAAATGGAGGAAAGCAACGCCTGCTACAGTAACCATGCCAATTGTTTTGACTTTGCCTAACAATAACTGTGCAAAACTGTCCGACCGGACCGAAGGCCAATTTTTGGAACATTTAACTCGAAGTATGCCATAATGGTACTTAAACGTCCGGAAATGTTCGCAACGATCAACGGAACAGGTCCCACCGGAGGCCATTTTGGACATTTACTGAAAGTATGCCAATATGGTACTTAAAACGTCCGGAATGTCGCGAGGATCGCGAAACAGGTCCCGGAATATTTTTTTGGGACCCGGAACCGCCGGCGGCACCTGCCGCCAGACCCGTTTTGGCCTATAAAATGGCCTCTCCCCCTTCATTTTTGACACCCCCTGTCTGTGTTGACGGATGATCTTTCTCCCTCCCACACTCCTTGCGATTTCTTTACCGGTTTTTTGCATTTTAATTCAATTTTTATTATATTTTGTTATGATATTTGCACACTAAAATCAAACAAATTTAAAATTAATTAATATTTTCCCAAGCGAGGAGCTTAATCTGGAGCTAAGCGATTTAAATCAGGTACGTAAACGAAACTCTGCCTATTTAATTTAGCACTCATGCAGCTTCTCTTCTACTCCTAATAATTCCTTACAACTGCATAAATGCATTCATTTCATATTAGGTAAACAATTGCCTCAGTAAATGAATTTAAGCTAATGCCCGGTTAATTAATACATCGTGAGAATAAGCTTAAATCCGGACAATTTGGCTAAAGAGCCTAGGTTAATTAATAACTTACGGTTCAACTCCTTATTTCAAAACAAAATCCGGTTAAGTCCAATTAATCCAATAATTGTTGGCTAAAAAGCCTTAATCATCACGTTTCGACAATAAATTTGATAAGCTCGAAGCCCGAATTAATTAATAATCGTGGCATAAAGGCCTAAAATCGCCACATTTTGGCGAACTAATGCCTAAAAACACATTTTGGGCAACAAACCTTCAAAATCAACCATTTGGCGAAAAATCGCCTTAAAATCAAATTTTGGCAAAACAATTGCCTAAATCAAAATCATTTTTGGCTAAAAGCCATGAAAATCAACATTGTTTGGCAACATGCCTTAAAAATCAATCAATCTTTGGCAGAAATGCCTAAACAAAAGCAACAAAGCATACACACTGAATGCACCAAAGCATACACACTTTATTCACAAAAGCCATACACACGTAATGCACAAAGGCATACACACTTATGCAACAAAGCATAACATACCTCATGCACAAAGCATGACACACTCATGACAAAGCATACCACAACACTTCATGCATTAAGCAGACACCTTCAAAGCCCTTCAAAGAAGCCTATCGAACTTACGTGACTTTGATCTCCATTCAAACGAAGTACGGTAGGCACGTTTCGGATTTCACCCGGGCGGCAAGTCGAAATCATCAAATCACATAAACATTCATTTGGTCCCAAATTACATCATTGCACCTTGCAAAGATTCATTCATTTAAGTTCATCAGCCATGACATAGTCTCGAGATCCATCTCGGGTTTTGCACGCCATGCCTTAAAACATTGGGTTAATTTAATCTAGTAACTAGGTGTTAATAAAATCGGAGTCACTTTTAGGGTTTTCCTAGTTACCCTTAAAAAATTAAATAATTAAACAAGGTGGCGACTCACACATCACGTGCATTTCTTCCTTAGTCACATGCATCCATATGCCTATGATGTTTGAGGGAGGGGTTCACAGTTTGGCGACTTCACTGGGGATAGTTTATGTAATCATTTTGCATAAAAGTGGACTACAATTGTTGTGAAAACTAACCGGCCTTTCTTTAAGGTCTTATTTTATTATGCTTTGTTTTGCAGGGTACCCTAATACGAATCAAGTGTTCTTTCCTTAAGAATACATGATATGGAAATCTGGATTTAATTGAAAAATGTGATTAAGACATTAAATTTATTTGCCACGGTTGAGAATCTTCTTTCTCCATTGCAAAAAAATGAACTCAAATGAATTCTTCTCTTTCTGTGTTCAAACTTCTGAGTCTGGATAGCAGAGGTAGCGCTGATCCGGCAGGTCCTCTTTATTATGTCGACGGACAGCCAAAGCGTCCTCCCTTTACCGCAAACCATTCCCTAATTCCTTTTGGGGGTGGGCACATGGGTATGCGTACGTTGGACCCACGCGAAACTCCTTGTTTTCACAATGTGGTTAGGTAGTAATCCATAACTCAAAGGTTCAAGGTCCCTTAATAAGCGGGTCCCTTTATAAGCCAATTCTCTATTTGTGTCAAGGTGTCCAGCCCTAAACACTCTACCTTACATATCACATCCCATTGGGTCCTACCCTAGGTGTCCTAGCATACCAACATTACCCTACTACACAGGGACAAACCACCCCACATCACAAGGGTCAAGTCCAAATACCTTACCCTTGCACTACCCTACCTCACACTATCTCACAAACCCTATGAAAACACCTGATATAGGATAGTCTAATCATTTTGACTATGTCCTTTTATAGGTACCCCTCCAAAGACCACCTGTACCCGAAACACCAACAGAGCCCTCCCCCACAAGTCCAACAACCCCGATTGCACCAATGGCATCACTGTCTGACATCCAAAACCTCATAGAACAAATGGAAGCCAGAATGGAGGCTAAAAATGAATGAGGCATTGGCTGCCCAAAGAATTGCCCTATTAGCTGAACTAGGAGTGAGATTGGAAAAGGGCTCCAGCTTGGGGGAAATGGTAAGCTGCCTCCAATCAAGGACCTGGTGCTAATCTGCATCCTTCAAACCCTATCCCTAACTGGAAGACATTGCCCTCCAAAACGTGCTTTGAGTTGGAAGCTCAGAAAATGAGAGAAAACGGGAATTGTAAAGATCTGTTTACTGCCCTTTAAGACAGCACAAAGGGTGACATGTGGACTCCTTGTCCTTGTTCCCCGAAGCCAGATTACCGACTAAGTTCAAAATGCCAAACATGGACAAGTTCGATGGAACCACCTGTCCACCACTTGTCCCAAAACACACCTAAAAATGTATGTGGGTGCACTTAACCCGTTTGGATTGAGCAGTGAGCTCCTTGCTCAATTGTTCCAACAATCTCTGACCGGTGCTGCTTTAAGGTGGTTTGTTAGCCTGGATTGGTCTAAAATGAAGACCTAGGAGGACATCTGTAATGCATTCAATTCACAGTATCACTATAATATGGAGGTGGATGTTACTCGGAGAGAGCTGGAAACCACCAAGCAAAAGAACAATGAACCTTTTTCCTTGTTCCTTACGAGGTGGAGGGCCAAGGCCGCCCAAATGATCAACCGGCCTTCAGAACAAGACATAATAATAAAGGAACCTACAGCCTGTCTACCAACACCAACTACAAACTCATACCTACCATTCGTTCCAGTCGCTCATTGCACTTGCTACGAAAGGTAGAAGATTTACTTCAAATGGACAATTGAAAAGAGGACCCGGGAACCTCGAAGTACAAGAAAACCTAAGCCAAACTGGCAAGTCCACGAATTGGCAGCATCACCCACGAATCCTTTACGTGTGGAAACATTGGGAAACATGCGAAAATGGCAAGTCAGTCAAGAAGAACTACAACTTGATCTCAGGGATGCCAATCCTTTGTTTCCGAGAAGCTGTCAAAGCCAAACTACATCAAACCTTTTTGGAGGCAAGACCACCACCCAACCCCTTACCAAGGAATTTCAAAGCCAATGAATACTGTGATACCACCAGCATATGGGCATAAGACTGAAGCGTGCTGGACGCTTAAGAAACGATCCAGACTTGGTAGATAATGGTCATTCATTCCGAGGAAGTAAACCAAACATTAGCACTAATCCCCTTACCCATCACGGGGTAAATTGCTATTAGTTCTGACCAGGATTTTGATCGATCCTTTTCGACCTATTCCTAGGAATTGAACGAATCTGTGCTAGATCTGAATGACCTAACTAAGGAACTCGACGCTATTAACCAGGAGCGGGAGACAATATGAACCATTAGTCTTGGACCAAGTTCGATAACCCTTACCAAAGGACTGAATGAACCAAAGGAAGACCCAGTGCTCTCCAGTGAAAAAGACACAAGCTAGGGTTTCGATTTGGGAAATTCTAGCATCATCCTTTTCCTCATCGCCAACGTCTTTGCAAGGCTTTGATTCAACTTCAAACATCGGTGAAGTCAGCCCTTGAAGTGTTGGTATCCACCCCTCACCCAATCATCAAAGGTCAAAGCATCGGATTTTCTGAGGATACTTACCCAAGGAGGGAGACAGTCATTAAACGATGCCCTTTACATCACTGTTTCAAACTAGGAGACAAAACTGCATTCCCATGGTTCCATTGATTAATGGGTCAGCACTGAACGTTTGCCCCACTAAAGGTGGCCAGCTGACCTGGGGGTTGGAAGAAACGATTTCATTTCTGTCCTCCGACCAGATAGTGAAAAGCATATGACCAGCAACCCGAGAGAATTAATTGGGGTTGTGCACACTAAAATTATGATTGGGCCAGCCATTAATGGAGGTACCTTCCCAAGTCATTTGATGTGACCCCAACCAGTTTCAACCTGCTGTTAGGGCGGCCATGGATACACCACACCAAAGAGTACCTTCCTCTTTGCACCAAAAAGGTTCAAATTCCCCTTACGAGGGTAAATTATAACGGTTCAAGGAGATGATTACAGTCAGCTTAAGAAACCCAAGGGCCAGCCTTTCTTTTGAGGTTCAACCCCGGAAAAATTGCCAAAATTTTCCCCTCTCGGGATTGAATATTTTGACACTGTGCAGTTCATAGAAGGAAAGGCTGCGAACTCCCGAAATTTCTTTGATTTCGCGGACGGTGCAAATAAACTGCATGTTCCTTTGATGCTAAAGAATGTCCTACCTGCCGGGGATATGAATATGGCAAGGTTCGGGAAGAATTACCCCACGCTACAAAGCCATGGAGTGTCCGGGTGAATGAAGGACTTTTGGCTGGGTATCAGCCTACTGACGAAGACCGTGCTGATGAAGACCAGAAGAGGAAAGAAGAAAACATTCCAGATGCCATCACAACTTTTTTTGACTTTAATAGTTAACTTTTTCTGCAAAAATCGGGGAGAGACAATCCTTATCGTTAGCTTCCAAAGAACGTTTACTGCCCGGCTAGCTAAGAAGATGCTTTACCTGGGTTTAGAAATATTTCCTCTGATGTCTGGCGGTAACGAGCCCGAAATAGTACTGAAATTGGAAGTTGGAAGACTTCATGCAGGCCTGTCTCTTTTGATGAGGTTGCCAGTCATTACAGGAATATGATGGGACCAAGATTTACTGAAGCCTGATCAAGCCAACATGAAAGGACCTCTCACCATTGTACCGCCGAGAGGAGCGCACTGCTGATACACCCCCTTCGAGTTCCAACCTGAATCAAAATATGTGATCAGTCCTGTATTGAGTCCGAGTTTGACCCCGAGTATGAAAACGGAGTCAGGTCTAGTTCTAGTCTTAAAGTTCGTCTGTGTGTCGGATTGAAAATCGCAGATTCAAATGATGTAATTTTTGAAGACGATTCCGTTATTATCAATTAAAGCTTGCAATTATTTGACTACCCCGCATGGTCTATCTTTCCAAGCATTTCCAAGCAAAAATAATGAAAAAAAATAAATGAAATTGAAAAATGATAAAGAAAAAATAATAATTGGCAAAGAAGAAAATGAACATACATACATTTGGCATCTGACTGGTTGAACGGGAGACAAGGTCAGTGAATGCTTAAAGAAGTTTGCCTATTTGCTTTATGTGGAAGGCAAGTGACATTCACGGGAATTTGGACCCAGCAATAGTGGTGCATAAGGATTCAGTATTACCCTTGAGGCTAAGCCAGTGAACAGAAGCTAAGAAGGCTAAAAACAGAATGGTCCTTGAAAATCAAGGAGGAGGTAGCCAAGCAACTGGAGAATAAGTTCATGAACCCATTTGCTTACCAAACATGGTTAGCAAATATTATTGCCGGGCCGAAAGAATATGCAAAGTCAGAATGTGTGTCGCAACTATGGGATTTGAATAAGCATGTCGAAGGATGACTTCCCCCTGCCGCATATTGACTTGTTAGTGACCGAATGGCGGGAACGAAGATGGTTTTCCTTTGACTGATTTCTTGCTGTCGGATACACAAATAATGATGCATGTGCCAGACAAAGAGGGAAACGGCATTCATCACGAATGGAACCTAACTGCTACAGAGTTATGCCTTTTGGCTCAAAAATGCCGGGGGGCAACCTATCAAGAATGGCTACAGCCATCTTCCATGACATGATTTCATGAAGAAGAGTAGAAGTGTACGTGGACGATTATGGTTGTTAAAAATCAAAAACAGCTAAAGAGCATACATAGCACTTGAGAAGTTCTTCCTTAGACTTCGAAAGTATAATTTAAAAGCTCAACCCGGGCGAAGTGTCTGTTTTGGAGCTACATCCGGAGTGTTTCTGGGGCATATTGGTCAGCCGAAAGGGCATAGAGATTGACCCTTCAAAAGCCAAAAGCCTTCTGGAAATGCCAGGCACCGAGAACGGAAAAAGGGAAGTTCAAGGTTTCCTGGGAAGGGTAAGTACATTCAGCCGGTTCATCAATCAATTTGGCCGATACTTGTGGTCCGATTTTCAAAATTGCTCAGGAAAGAGAGTAGCCATCAAATGGAATGAGGGCATTTCAGAAAGGCTTCGGACCCAAAGTCAAGCAATATTCTGTTATCCCCGCCAGTTTACAGCCACCAAGGCTAGGGAAAGCCTTTGCTTACTGTACCTATCAGTGACAGGAAGAAGCGATGGTGCGATGCTAGACCCAACAAGCAGAAGATACAAGGGTAGAAAATGCCGTGTTATTACCTTCAGCCAAAAGGGTGTTAGACTACGAGCTAAAAATACAACAAGATAGAGGAAGTTGTGGTTTAGGCTCTGTATGGGCGTTGTACAAAGCTGCAGCCACTATCTCTCGATCCTTACCCACCACCTATGTTATTTGAATCGAACCCCTTGAAATCCTTATGAGAGGCCGAGTTCTTGTAGCAATAATGGCTAATGGCGTGTCGGTTGCTCGCCAGCATATGATTTAAATTTGTTACAACGGAAGGCAGTTGAAAGTGGAAGCCTATTGGCTGACCAACTAGCAGAATTACCAGTCGAAGATCAAAGCGGAGGTAGAATTTCCCGATTGAAGACGTTTGGTGAACCCTGGAAAGTGAAGTCTGGGAAATTGTACTTCGATGGAGTTCGAACTACCATGGGAAATTGGGGTTGGAGTCGTATTCAACCCCTGTGGAGAATACTCCCAATCGCGTTTCAAGTTAATTTCGACTGCACTAACAATTGAAGCCAAGTACGAAGCCTGCTAAAAGGGGTTAGAAGCAGCCCTGGAAAAAGAGATAAAGGGTCCTCAAGTTTCGGAGATTCTAATTTAATAGTCTCCCAAGCTTTTAGGAAATGGAAAAATTAAAGAGCGTTTGGTTCCTACCTACAACGCTGGACGGAGTTGGCTCAGCATTTTGATGATTTATCCTTCCACTTACTTGCCTGCGAGCCAAAAATCAGGTTCGCAGATGCTCTAGCTACTTTAGCCCCCATGGTCAATGTTAGAAAGAGACCGAGTCCATCTGACCTCTGACAGTGCGGCTACAGAACAGCCAGCACATATCATTGAATTTGGTCGATGGACAAAACCTTGGTTGTTTGGATAATACAAGAATATCTCCAAAATTGAAACCTACCCGGAGGGATCCACCAAGACTGATCAACGGACATTGAGACAGTTAGCATCCGGATATTTCCCTTACCGGAGGAATTCTGTACAAGAGAGTGAGCGGCCTGCACCTAAAGATGCGTTTGATGAGGGAGGAAAGCTCAAACCATCATGGATTCCCTACATAATGGGAGCGGTCCACACATGTCACGGGATAGCTTTGGCTCGGTAAAATCTATGAACCTGTATTACTGGTCAACCATGAATGCAATTGCGTGAAGGCACGTGCAAGAAGTGTTCACGAATGTCAAATTTTCGCTAAGCTGTTAAAAGACAGCTCCGGTAAATTTGAATTTCCTATTGCTTCACCATGGCCTTTCGCGACTTTTGGGGCATAGACGTGATCGGAAAAATCACCCGAAGGCCTCTAACGCGCCATCAATTCATCCTGGTTGCTGTTAGATTATTTCAACTTAAGTTGGGATCGAGGCAGCCTCTTATTCAGTTCTAAATCCAAGAAGGCAGCACAGTTTGTCCGTACAAACATCCTTTGTTCGGTTACGAAACACCATTCGAGATCATCACAGATTATGGGTCTCACTTTCAGAAGTGAATATTTTCTAAATTTTTTGAAAGAAACAAGGAAATCCAAACATCATTTAAGTTCCTCACCCTATCGTCCACAAACAAACGGGGCTGTAGGGAAGCTGCCAAATTTAAGGCTATAAAATTTCATTTTTGCCCAGAAGACGGTTAAAAAAGCACCAAGCTTGGGCACGAACAGTTACCGAATGCCCTATGGAGTATAGGACTTCAATTAAACACCCACCGAGCAACTCCTTGATTCTTTGATATATGGCAGGAAGCAGTGTGCCTATTGAGTGGAAGTTCAGTCCGGCAAGAGGATTTATTCAGGGAAAGCCAGATTAGCGAAGCAAACTGGGCTAAGAATTATCACCTGCAACTCTTTTGATATGGACGAAAAAGCGACTGCAAGCCAATCCACCCAACTCAAGTCTACCAGAGAAGAATGGCACGGCATTTTTAATTTAAGAAGGTCAAAGGACCGAAAACTGGTAGAAGAAGGTTTGTGGTCCTGAAGGAGATAGACAGCCAATCATAGACCCACGTGGGAAGTTTTCGTCTTCATGGGCTGACCCTATTGTGTTGAAGATATTGTCCGGCGGAGCCGTTCATCTTTGACTGATTTAGATTGGTTTTGGATTCATGAAATCCGGTAATTTAGATCAGTTAAAAAGAATTTTTATGTGGAACAAGCATGCATAATGTAAAATAAACTACATTGACCTGATTCTCTTTTGAAAAAAAAAAAAAAGGAAATTATGTATCGGAGATATGTAGGCAACCCTCATTGGGTACGGTCTAAACCATTAATGAAACATCATCCATAACTCTTTCTTTGCCAACAATAAAAAAAAATTAAAAAAAACAAAAAATAATAAATAATAAATAAAAAAAAACCCGCTAAGTTCGAAAACCCGGAAAGGGCGGCTTAGGCAAAAAGTCGGCAGCCCGCTTAAGTTGAAAACCCGAAAAAGGCGGGCTTTAGGAAAATGGTAGCTCGCTAAGTTTTGAAAAACTCCGAGAGAGGGAAGAGGGGGAGAGGGCGGCTTAGCAAAAAATCAGAGCTTGAATAAATAAAGTTTTGGAAAATGCTTGGAAAGCTTAAAAGACGAATGACTGCCCAATTAAAAGCAATTAAAGTCAAACAATTCAAGTTAAGGCAGAAAGCCAAAGAAACCAAGAAAAAATTAAATAATGAAGTCCAAAAAGTCCAAAACATTACATTCCAAAAAAATCTAAAGCCAAAATTCCAAATAACATCAAAATCCACAAAGCCAAAAGTCCCCAAAACAAGAGTCAAAACAAAGCCAAAAACACCCAAAAAAGTCCAAAGCCTATAAAAGAAGTCTAGGTGGCTCCGTCGCCTCCGTGGGGCAACGTCTTCCGAGTCATCCCTAACTATTGAACTCTCTCCAATCTCGCCTGTCCGAGAAAACCAACACAATCTCCTCCCAGCGTCAGCTTGAGTCAACCATTCAAGTGCGCTCAATCAGTGTCTTTCCTCCTTTTGGCCTTTCAATCGGCCAGACAGCGGCCATGAACCAGGTTCCGTACTCAGGGAGAGTTGAATACCAACAGGATAGGTAAAGGGCTAACCATATGATTGGTCCCTAACCCAAGCACCTAAGGACAGCTCAGTAACTCCCGGAATGATGGCTGAATCAGCTAAGATTCATCCATTAATCGGAACAGTCTGATCTATCCCCATCTGCCATACAAAACACGCCGAAAGCGCAGTACAGGTACCATGTGTAAGGCCTAAAAGGTAAACCTGGGTATGGCGAAAGCTAACCTGCGATATAAAGCGGGGTGATGTCATACCAGGATACGAACCACAGCACCTCATTTGCGACCCAATTTCAATCAGCCATGGGGTCCATGCATCAGCAGATGGGTAGTGATTCAAGATCCTCCGCATACGATACTGACAGGGTTATAAGGCTAACAAAGTAGGAGCAGCAACCACTTTGGAGATGGTCCTTTTAACCAAAAATTAAAACTACCTGAGTAATGGATCCTTTTTCTATTACAAAGGAACAGGCCAAAAAAAAAAAAAAAAAAAAAAAAAAAAAAAAAAAAAAAAAAAAAATAAAAAAAAAAAAAAAAAAAAAAAAAAAAAAAAAAAAAAAAAAAAAAAAAAAAAAAAAATAAAAAAAAAAAAAAAAAATTGATAATAAAAGAGACAGTTACCTGGGGAGAATAATAGGAGAAAACCGTCCACCCCCCCGCCCCCCCCCCCCCCCTCCAATCCTCGAAGCCTAAAGCCAGCTCTCTGTCAAGGGCTCCTGAATTAGTTTCTGCCAGCCCCACAATACCACCTCTATGTTGTTGCAACCCATTATCATCCATCTGCCCGAAACCATCTGGGGACAAAGTCGCAAATTCCCCGTAACCTGGTGGATCCTGTTGAACAAGAAACCAGCCAATTAAGGCAAAAAAACCCAACGAGGGCTGGCCGCATTCTCAGCCTCTATCCGGTCCGAGTTTCGTCTGAACGACCTCTTTTTTTTGAAAAACTCATCAATCAGGAGGCAGCAGAATTAGCTTTCTGATCAACCAACAATCCATGGCCCTAGCTTGTGTCGAACCCGACAAACTGAAATAGACTTTCAAACAACACGAAAAACATACCCAATTCTTGACCTCCTGGGGGTGCCTGAACCAAAACAAATGAAGGGGCATTTGGGGTTCACACCCTAATGGATAGCACAGAATTCCTCAAAAAGAAGGACACATCTCCTCCCATCCATGGCTCCAAACCGGAAAAAAAACCATGTGGCCTCAGGGTCCCAAAAATAAGTTCTGATGCAGGCCCATTTTAAAAGTTCCAAACTACGACTATATTTTCTCATTACTAACCCCAGCCTAAGGGTAACGATAGAGAAGAAGACCGTAACCTCCCCCCCAAGTTGATCTTTTCGACTTTGGACGAACTCCTAATCCAGCTGTTGCATGCGTGTGGAGTAAAAAAAGGGATTCATTTCTTTGAAATTTAAAGAAGAAGAAGGAGAAAAAGTAAAGGAGAGTGAAGAAACCAAACAAAAAAACTAGTTTTTATAGAAAAATGCGCCCAAACGATGCCGGCAGGCAGCCGCCGAAGTTGCGCTAAATGATTTGGCGACAGCAAACGCCAAAACAACAGCGGCAGCGACGCCTACAGTGGGGGCCACCAAAAAAAAAAAAAAAAAAAAAAAGAGAGAGAGGGTAAATAAATAAACAAACAAAAAATAAAGTACGGTGAAACCCCATTTTTCATTTAAGCATGCATACATATTTTCAGTATAGCTGATTACAGGTACGTATGGACATTCAGTACAGAAATACAGTCAGGAATTCGGTACAAGAATACAGTAAAAGTTCAGTACAAAGGAAAATAAAAATCCTAGCAGTACCCATGGCTTCAGCGACGGGGCACCTCCTCCCCCCTATTCGATCATCAAAGGCCAATTTGAGTCCAGGCCGTTAAGTTAAGTTCCTGCCTGCATCCAAGAATCAGCTCCATCATCTTATTGACCAGCCCGACAGGAACCTGAAATCATACCAAAGGAAGATTACGAGTCAATATTCAAATCTCTTTAAATCATTTTTGTGAGAGATATATCAGGTTTTACCTCCGGTTGGATGTCCTCGGAAGAAGAGTCGAATGGATCCACAATCTCAAGGCCAACCATCTCGAAAAGACGGAGGGCTGTCAGGAACATAGTAAGGAATATTGTGTATATGGCAGAGATTAGATTGACCAGGTCTTGAATGAAGTGGCCCGGTAGGGACTCCAAATAAGCCCGAGGGAGCCTAGAAGGACCGGTCGATTGGCTAGGACCGGCGATCGGCTAGGCCCGGCCTGGTGAGGACCCTCAAACCGGGGTGAAAAAGTGGGATCAACGTGGGCCTCCTCCTGGAGTCCTAGTCGAGGGGCCCGAAGCCAGAGAAGAACGAGTGCCAAAGTGGCTGAGGAAGCCCAATCTCTAGAAACTATCAAGCCGGGATCCGTATGCGGTTGCATCAGGAAAAATTCTACAGAACTCATTCCATAATCTCCCTCCAGGATGAACTCCACATGCGAATACCCTCAGTATGAGCGTCGGTCAACGTTTCATAATGTTTGCTCGCTCGCATGTCTTCAGGAGGGAATAGAATAGGAGCGGCAGGCCTCTTATTTGAATGTTTACCTCTCTCACCTAAAGTAATATCGCCTCAGGATTGGGGTGCGACAGACCACCCTCCGCCGAGACAAGGCATCCGACCGCTGGAATTGGGATTAAAGCTTGAATCCAGCCTCTGCAGGCAAGGAAATCATTGCCCCTATCTCCACCTATTGAAAATTGCCAATTATTTATAAAATATCCTTTTTATCCAACATATTTGAGAATAAAAAACCCACTATGCACATACCTGCTCCAATTTACAAGTATCAAAAAAAGGCTCTCAAATCCTTTAGCGATTCTGTGTGAACAGTATGAAGATTTGATCCGGTACCATTCCCAAGCCAAAGAGGTACCAGCCCAATTGAGATCAGCCATGAACCTGGCCTCTGGGCGAGTGAAAGGAAAATTACTCATATTTGCCCCAAAGACTGGCAAAAAAAAAACAAAGAAGAAGTTAATAAAAAAATAAAACAACAAAAAAAAAAAAGAAGGAGAACGGCCTTCTACATTACCTCCCAGAAGTAGTAAGTCCCACTGAGTTTACCAATGGCCCCGACTCAGATGCCACACATTGTCATCATACAATGCGCTCAGAATAGCACCAGCCCAGTTCGTTACTCCTTGAGATTGAGCGAGATTCTAATACTCTTCAAGATAGAAGGGTTAAAACCTCTCCTTCCTGTTGACCAGAAGGTCGAAGAAACAACAGCAACAGGTGACCTAGCTGCCTGAGTGCCGTCAGCTCTCTCCCGACCGTATTAGGCATAAGTGTTGGGGGCCTGAAGAGTATAGCCAGCGTTCTAGAGACGCTCAAAGGCGGGAGTAGCGGAGTTTTTGGCCCGACGAAATCCGAGGCAGGTCTATCCCGATCAGCTCCACCATCTGGTCAGGGGAAAATCTTCTGCCTCCAGTCGTCATATAATCGATCGTCGAGTGCCAAACGGGGATTCCGGAAATTCACTGAAAATCTACAGGGGTCATTGATCTCTCTCTTT
>NW_023591781.1:530444-564464 GCF_014843425.1 Jatropha curcas
GGTAATCTGATTTTGAGTGAGATGAAGTGTATTGAGAGGAAGTGATTTAAGGTGATTTAAGATGATTGAAAGTAGTTATGCATGAATTCAAAGTTTAGTTGCATAAGTCACCAAAGATGGATGAATTTTGAGTTGTTTTGATAATTCTTTATGAACTATGGACTCATGCTATATCTTATATTATTGATGATTATTTCATAATAGGAAGAGTTGGGATTGCATGGAATTTGTGCTGGAAAGGTGAGTTGAGATACTTAAATAAACTTTCATTGGTTGGACATGGTTACAGTTTAGCTGCCTGACATTCAGCTTTACTGTTAATTGACCTATTGACTAAGCAAAATTGAACTCAAAAATTTAATGAAATTTGATATCGGTGAGCTGAGATGTTGGATTAGGTCGGTCGTTTAAAATTTAAAAGGCCATTGGATTTAAAAGGAAATGGAAGTTATAAGTAAATCACTTGCAGGCTGCTCAGCATGAGAAAAACTGAACTTCAGATTTCTATAAATTTATTGTCATTTAAAAAATGCACATGGATGACTTTTAAAATTTATGAAATTTTCCAGAATAGTACCCTAAGATCGTTTGGAACATCTTCAAATTTCAGAGGCAATTGAATATGGGGAAAATTTCAAGATATAGTCAACGCCAATGCCAGCTACTCAAATGCTGAAATTCGCATTTTCATAAACTTGAAACGAATTTAGGCCCAGCTTATTCACTTCTATTGTTCATTGTTAGTATTTTTTGCTGTCTAGGATGTGGTAAGTGTTGGATATGAAGGTTTCATTGCTTAAAACTCAGATCATATAACCACTTGGACAAGTATAGGTGGAAAATTGAAAGAAAAAGCATTGAGATACTTCTAATGCTTATTTACATTTTCTTATTAGAAGTGCAGTGTGTACATGTTGTAGTATTGATCTTAATGTGAGTATTAATATCATGCTACAGCTGCTGAGAAAGGGAGTTGGAGGAGAGGGTGATTACTAGGGAAAAAGGGCTAGGGGAGCCATTCTTTTAGTTCAGGTTTAGTGTATATTATTCCTTCCTACTTTTATTTAACCAAAATGAAAATTGATTTTGCCCAAAATATTTTCAATGGATTTGCATTTTGAATTATTTATTATATTCATAAGTTTTTAAAGAGAAAAAAAGATTATTTTGAAAGCAACGACTCGGGAATGATATTTATAATGATTTTAGATTTTCTTATTACTTGTGGAAAAGGAGGGATGTTGGCCAATTTGATATCTGTTAGTATGAGGGGTGGCCTTGATTGGAAGTTTTTTAGCCAGGGTTGTTTGAAATTGAAATGTGTGTCCATTGTGATTTTTGATTAAGTACTAAATGGAAATTGTGGTTTAAACGGTCTTACAGCTGATATAGATCATGGTTATTACCCCCGAATATCATATTCATTTGTTGAAGTTGATATTACGATCGATTGAACATGGATATTCATCACTAAGATTGAATATATGATTGATATGAAATTTCTCCTCCCCATGTTGAGGTTTGTAGATTGCTCCCTCTTCTGTTTGAAATCATATCACAGATTGAGGTTGTTAGATAGGCAGTTCTAGATGTGCACATAGACACTGATGGCCCTCAGAATTGACTCTATAAAAGCTGTAAAGACAATTATGAATTTGATGATTAAATGGGTATGATTTTATTTTGTTTTCTTATTTTTTTCTCTTACCATGGTGGATTTATGAAATTGTCATTCCTATTATTTTTATTAGTACACCCCACTAGCCATAATGTTGCGATCAGTTGCTTTTGTACTATCGCAGTAAAGAAAGGAAAAGAAACCAAGAGAGGTCATTTTTATTATGATGTAGATAGTATGCTTACTATGTACCTATTGTATATTTTTTGACTTCTTTGGAAATATTGTATGATTAATAAACATAAACAGATCATTTTATGTAATATTGAGCAGGATTCATGTAAATATATTGATGAATTTGAAAATATTATAGGTCTATTTAAAGAATTAATTTCTTTTATTATGTATCTAAGATTTGAACAGACTCCCAAATATGTAAATTAAATTCATCCATTAGACTTTATGGTTATGGAACCATTTTTATTTTAATGTTTTTTTTTATAATATTTAAGAAATTATATTTGAGATTAATACTTACCAAAAGAAGTTATTAATTTAATAACTAATTTATTGCTACAAGATATAAAATGAGGGGAATTAAAGGATTAAAGTTCCCTTGTAGTATATTATTTAAGCATTTATAAGAATTAAGTGCTTATTAATTATATTACGGGCGACAATGCCATGTCTTACAGTAGGTAAGGTGTGACAATCCTTCTTCTGATGGTTGATGGCTCCGCATATCCAGCATTTACCAGTCACCAACCAACAATCTCCACCATGCCGTCTGCCACAATGCTCACAAGGTGGAAAAAGTATAACCGGCGACTCGCACCTTCTACTGGTGCCTTTTTTTCTTCTACCAGTTCCTCTGCCGGAACCTCTGACTACCACCGGCAGAACTAGCACAAACTGATACCGCTGGCACCGATTAGGCAACCCTAGCTGCGCCTTGGCTAAAGGAAGTCTAGAACTAGCACTGAACTACTTAGCACCTCTGAAATTCTTTGCTTTCTGACTGATAGGACTGGGTGCACTCTGAGTTTGAGTCTCTCCTCCGCTGAGACCGCTGGGTCTGGTAACGCCTGACTGCCTTGAATTCGCTCTATCTCCTGAAGCTGCCTCTACCAAAGCTTGAGAACTCCTCTGAATCTGGAAGCTACCACTTCCATTCTGAATCTCATCGTTCAGGGCCTTCCTGAACTCTTACACCTCTAGGCCTCTGTAGTCCACTATCCCTACACATAACCTGCTGAGCCTGGTGAATTCTCTTCGATTCTGAAACTGACATTCTGTTCTTGGCCTCAGGTATAAGAATTCTTCCTTTCTCGCATCTAGTAAGCCTCTGTGATAAACTTTCTTGAATTCATCCAAGAGGAATTGTCATGTAAGCTGCTCGGTGATACCCGCTGCTGAACAGTAGTCCACCATGTATAGCTTCATCTATGAGCAATGATGTGGACAAACCAACTTGTCCTTCTTGGTGTACATTGTAATTGTTCCAGAACTCTCGATGTTCCCATCTAACCAATACTCAGCCTATTTTCGGACTATTCATCCTTGTTAGCACTGAATTCTTTTCGCCCCATATTTCCGGAAGCTTCTTTTTTTTTCTATGGGGCTTCTTTCTCTTTCTACTACTATTGGTGCTTGAGGTATCACTCCTGCAATCTTATCGAAAAGTTCTGGCAAGTTTGCTTTAACAACACCTCTTGACCTGGTGCTACTGGAGCCTCCCCTCCAACTGCTCTGGAGGCGTGGACTCACTCTCACCTTCCTCATTGTGACTTTCCTCCTAAAGAAATAACAACTGTTAGTTCATCAGGGTAGTCCAGGCATGTACCCACTATACTGACTTATGCATGCAAGCCCGGGAAACTAAACCTAGGGCTCTGATACCCAAAAATTTGTGTAACACCCCCTTTCCCGAATCCCACCGTAGACCGAATAAACCGAGTCGAGACGTTACAAACTGGTTAGACTTTTTATGTCTTGTCATGCTGATATCATAATGTAATATTGACTATAATAGCATGCTTGATGTTGTATACAAAAAAAAATAATGTAAATTTATATTTACAAGAAATGATACTATGTCCAAAATGAAATGGGCCCAACTGAGTGGCCCTTTGTACATGCCATAAAGGGTAGACAAAGTACATATTAAAATGGAAAGTAGCTACCCTTGAAGACTGAGGATCTTCTACAGATGAACGCTAGCAGTTGTAAACCGACTCTCTTATGGTCCAACCTTTTCAAAACCGCGAGTTTAACAGGTTAACTCTCTGGAGCAAAATAAAGCTCAGTGGGATAATCTCAACAGATAAAGGAAACAATTAAACACATACATGTATAGAAAGAACCATGTAACACATATGAGCACATTATAAGCACCCCACCAACATCATGATACTTCATGATACCTTGATTATTCTTTTGTACTGTTTTAATACTGTATAATTCATGAAATGTTATGTCAAGATATTGTATGGCTCCATAAGGTTATAGTTTGAAACCGAAAGGTGATAAAGAAAAACTAGTAAAATGAAACTGGATGAATACTGTTATGCTTGCTGCTATGGCCCATATATAATCATATCCACTCAACGGCCTTGCCGGAGTATCCAAACTGTAATGGGGTGCAGATCTGCTATCCTATTGTCGCGACATAGTCTTATCTACATGGTTTCTACCTAAACCTCAATGGAAGCATAAATGTGGTATTGTAAATAATATAACATAACATCATATTAATAGTTTCATTAACTTCATATGTTTATTTTGATTTTCACATCATTTTGCATTGCTTGCATGTTGTTTTTAATACATGATTTATGTGCTATTTGGTATTAAGATGATTGGAGGCATATAAGTGAAGCAAAGGAATACAATTTGCATTTTGAAAAAGAAGTCCAAAAGGCATGAAAAACACAAGTCGCCGGAGCGGCGGCCTTGTAAGGTCGCGAGGCGCGTAAGCACCAGATGTAGAGACAGTGAGTTATCGGGCAACCAGTCGCGAGCGCTGTTACTTGAAAGTCGGAGCGCGAAGATGCCAAATGAGAGACAGTGAGTTCCTAGGCCAAATTCAGCTGAGCGTGCGATGAAGTGCGAGGCGCTTACCAGGCAAGGGCCAAGTACGCGAGGCCTGCGCACTTGGAAAGTCGCGAGCCGCAGAGGAAAGTTGCCAAATGAGAGACAGGAGAGTTTGCGGAGCAACAAGTTCAAGCGCGCACTTTGAAAGTCGCGGGCGGAGCGCGAGATGTAGTCAAATAAGAGTCAGAGAGTTTAGTGAAGTCTATGGCGAGCAGCGCATTGAAGTCTGCGAGCGCCGAGAAGGCAAATGCGCAGCTCGTCATGCGATTCGCGCGCGCGCTTTTCGCGTTTTCCAAGCCTGCACAGTCTGTATCTTTGGTATATCTCTCCAATATAACACTCCCGATTTGGATGATTCAAAAACCCATGTAAAGATAAACCACCATAGAGGAACAAATAACTCTTCTATTGACACTTCCTAATTCCATCATTAAATGGGCAAAATTCAAGATGAAGTTACTTTAGTTAAAATTTTCCAAGCTAAAACCTGTTTCAGCATTAACTCATATTTTCACTTTCATTTAGTCACTTTCCTCCCCTGTTCTCCCCTATTTCTCACATTACCAGTCCTTCCCTCCCAACACAAACATGAGCCAATATATTGTTCTCACTAGCAACACACCACACCAATTCTTCATGCAAAGAAAGAAATAACAAGAGATTATCCAAACTTTACTCCAAAAGCTTTGAGCTCCTCTTTAACTTCTTTTTTCTACACTCTTTGAACTCCCTTCACCTAAAATAAGAATTCTTATTAAATTCTAAAATAATAGCAACCAATTGATTCAATTTATGAACTTCAAAGAGTTTACTTACTTGGATAGAAGAAAAAAATTGAAGTTAAAGGCTTAACTTACCATTAAAATTTGGAAAAGGGAAGGTGGAGAGGAAAGGAAAGAAAAAATGAAGAAGATAGAAAGATAAAAAGATGAAAAAAATGGGAAAAGTTGTGAAATGGTATGCCGGGTAGGCTCTAAAATATCCATGACTTGTGTGTAAAAGTTCTAAAAATGGTACCTCAATTGTAAAACAGGCTACAACATACCCCAAAACTTGATCCTTTTAATGCAAATAAATCCTCACATATGCTTTGATCTTTTTTTCTCTCACTCAAGTAACTCCACTTTATAACCCATTCTACCCAACCGGGTTTGGGGTTCAACTCGACTCAACTCGACCCCTGCTCACTTATAAACCCATTCTACCCCAACCGGGTTTGGTTCAACTCGACTCAACTCGACTCCATGCTAAGACTCGACTCGGTAGGATGTCACAGTTACACCATGACACAAAGGAAAGATATCAATAATACGAACATGTCTCCTTGAAAGAGCAGTCATGCAAGGGAGAATGTTTGAAGAAGCTCGGTAAATGAAGTTCCTGATCTTAGGCCTCAAAAGAGAAGACCAAGTGTTTCGAACAACTGAACTCTCCAGCAAATTAGGATCCCAAACTAATTGTTTGTAGGCACTTTTCACAGAATAATTACCTATGTCCTTAAATTTCTAGCACATACAATCAGAAGGAGAGGGCTTTATCCTTACATTAAAGATGGAACCAACAAGAGGAACATTCCAGTGACGGCCTGAAATAAGATCGGATACTAGATTGATAGCATACTTAGTATCAAGGACAGTTTCTACAAAAGCATTATCCTTATCTCTCAACCAGGGGGGTGTCCATATGTTCACTTGAGACCCAAACCCGATTCTCCAATACATACGAGACTTAATAAGAGCTTGCGTAGCATGTAAGCTTTGCCAAGTATATCTCAAGTTCTGACCCACCGGTGCTTCCAAAAAGGACGTATTTGAGTAATATTTGGCCTTGAACAAGCGAGCAGAAAGAGACTTATGACATAGGCAAAAAGGACATATCCGTTGGAGATCATGACAAAGAGTCTTAGGCAGTAGAAAGAGACTTATGACATAGGCAAAGCTTGCAACATCATTCTCAACAACACCTCTTTGCCTATGCAGACAGAGCTCGCCGCTTTCAAGAATTCAAATGCTGCCACACCTTATCTTTAACGAACTGAAAAACCTCTAACTTGTTCCTGCCCGCCACAGTAGGAAGACCCAAGTACTTACCCAAATTATCATGCTCAGCCACATTTAGCAAGGAACAAACATGATTTTAAACAACCAAATCAGTATTAGCATTGAAGCAAATAAGGGATTTTTCGAAGTTGATAACCTGACCAGAAGCTATCTCATACTTACTGACAATAACCTTAATAATATGTGCTTTATTAGCCATAGCTCTGAAAAAAAGGATACTATCATCAGCAAAAAGGAGATGGGATATCTGTAGAGCACTTCGACAAATCAACACGCAATGCAAAGCACCAGAAAGAACATGCTTCTGAATATAGCAGGAAAGACCTTTAGTGCATAAAATGAACAAATACGGCGACTGGGGATCTCCCTGCCTTAGACCACACTCTGGGATAATTCGATTCAAAAGTCGACGCTGGTGAAGGACTTTATAAGTGACATTGGAGACACAAAATATGACGAAGCGAACAAATCACTGATGGAAACCCATTTTTAAAAACATATCCTCCAAAGACCACTGTAAGCGATCATAAGCTTTGCTGATATCCATCTTCAATGCTGCATAACCTGACTTGCCCCACGTCTTATGCTGAAAATAGTGCATAATCTCATAAACCACAATATTATTACTATGAGTATTGTGACCAGCCATAAACACACTTTGGTTCAAAGAAATCAGATCAGGCAGAAGAACTTTTAGGCGGTTAGCTAGCATCTGCAAAACATCTTGTAAATCACATTGCAAAGGGCTATTGGACGAAGGTCCCCCATATTTTTAAGAGAAAATTTCTTTGGAATCAAAATAATTGCAATCTCATTCAAGTGCTGCTAAAAAGAACCTGATTGAATAAAAGAGAGACAAAGGTCCGACACTTCAGGACTAACAACATCCCAGTATTTTGCTGGTAGGAGCCAGGACTAAACCATCCAAACTAGGAGATTTATAAGCCTTCATACTAAATAGAGCAGATTTAACGTCCTCATGAGTATATGGATCCATAAGCAAATTATTCAAGATAGTAGTGATAACCAAGGAACACAGGAGAGGATTGACTCACCATCTCCATGGTGAGAGCGAAAAAGGTCCATGAAATAATCAGAGATGACCCCTTCCAGATTCAAGCTCCAGTCATGCCAAATTCCATCTGAATCTTTGAGCTTATCGATCCTATTCTTCTTTTGGCGAGTAGTTGCCATAGAATGGAAATAGTGAGTATTTTGATCACCTTCGCGCAATCGAAATTCCTTGGCCCGCTGTTTCTAATATATCTTACATTGATGAAGGAGCTCCAAGTAACGGTTATTAGCAGCAAGAAATTGTTCTCTATTGGGTCCATCTTGGGCTCAACAGAAAGCCTTCATCTCTGCCTTACACTATAACAATTCAGCCTTAAACAAATTGCGAAGAGAACACCCCCAACTATCGAAAACAACACTGTTGAAGCTTGTCAAGGACATTAGACACCGCACTGTTCCACCAACAATCCTCCACTAACCTCCAACAGTCAGGTTCCCGAGTCCAAGAATTTTTAAATCTGAACAAATGAGCTTGGTGACGAGGTACAAAAAGTTCTCGAAGAAGATTAGGAGATGATCGGAGGATGTAACCTCGAGGGAGTAGGCCATGGAATTAATAAATTGACTTCTCCAAGGCCCTGAAACAAGAACCTAGTCCAGCTTCTCTTCAACCCATCCATTAGCATCCCTCCCATTAATCCAAGTATACTTGTAACCCCTATAGAAAAATAAAAAAGGCCCGCATCTGCAACTGCACTTCTAATGCCCTGAAAGAGCCAATTGGACTGAGGAAGCCCACCTCGCTTCTCATGTGAAGCTAAAATGTCATTGAAGGCCCCTACACAGACCCAAGAGAGAGAACTCTCAACAGCCAAATTCCTTAATAATTGCCAGGTCTCAATCCTATGAGCCCGATCCGCTCTACCATAAAAACTGGTTAGCCGCTGTGAACCCTCCCCCGAAGGCAAAATTGTGCTGGAACGAGGTATGCTCACATGTGTGTTTTATGAAGTCGCCACCTAGTTTATTTTTATATGAACCTCCCCGAAGGCAAATTTGTTGCTGGAACGAGGTATCTCACATGTGTGTTTTATGAATCGCCACCTAGTTTTAAATTTTTATACAGGATAACCTAAGAAGAACCCTAAATGACTCTAATTTTTAAATACCTAAAGTCATAATGGCCTAATGTATCGCAATGTTTTATAAGGCAGCAAATCATATGAACTCGAGGTGGATCCGAGACTGAATGTCCATGCTGATTAACATAACCTAAGTGTGAATAGCTTTTGCAAGAGTAATGATGGCAAAATTTTATTTTTTTGGACCAATAAAGTGTTTTGATGATGTTCGGCTTGCCGCTCGGGTCAAAATCCCGAACGTGCTACGTACCGTCGTTTGAATGACCGAGATCAAAGTCGACGTAGTTCGATAAAGGCCTATTCAAAAAGGCATCTTGAAGGGTATGCTTCATGCATATGAGTGTGTGTATGCTTTGTGCATTTTTTAGGCATTTTGCGAAAGATTGATTGATTTGTTGTTTTAGGCATTTGTTGCCAAAAGGTGCTTGATTGGGCCATCTATTGCCAAAAAATGATGTTTGGGCTATTTATCGCCAAAATGATTGATTAAGGCATTTGTGCCAAAAGTTGGGCAATTTGTCACCAAAAATTGGTTAGGCGATTTTGTCGCCAAAATGATTAAGGGCATTTGTGCCAAAAGGGTTTTGTTGGGCGACTTGTCGCCAAAATGAATAAGGCATTCGTGCCAAAAGATGATATGTAATTTAGGCAATTTATTGCCAAAGAAAAGGTGATTATTTGGGCGATTTGTCGCGATTTGTCGCCAAAAAAGGTGGTTGTATTTGAATTAATAGGCATCTTGTTGCAAAAAAACGGTAGATTGATTGAGCTGTAGGCAATTTAGGTTTGCCAAAACGTGATTGATTTGACTTTTTAAGCGCATACAATTATTGATTAATTGGACTTTAAGCGAAAAATAGATTAAGGATGAGGAAACGGAAGTGTGGAGGATGTTGGGAAAGGTTATAAAAATAAACTGTTCGAATAAAGGCATTACACGCAAGTTATAATTAACTAAGCAACTTAAGCCATATTTCGAAAGTTTTAGCATTAAATACCATTGTATTGAATAACTCGGCGCATTGTTAAGCAAAACTAATTACTTAAGGCAGTTTGCTGCCAAAAGAATTATGGGTGTGAATGCAGTTGTTTTAGTTAGAATTAGGGAGTAAAGAAGAGAAATATGCACAAAATGCTGAATTAATTAGGCAGAGGTTTCGATATTACTGAGTTAATCGGCGGCCCGCTTCCTATAAGCTTCAGAAAATTCCAGATTAAGCTCCTCGTTTGGGGGAATATAATTAAAATTAAATATTAATATAAAGTGACCTAAAGTATCACAACAGGCAGGTAATGAGCCTACACGCTAAATGCAGAAAAAGCAGTAACAGAACGAAGGAGCGTAGGACGAGAAGAGATGAAACGTCCGTAAGCACAAGACTGAGGTCCCTAAAACAGTCAACTCGGTGGCTGTATTTAATAGAAATTAAACAGGCCAGAGGCGGCTGCTGCACCGTGACGTGCGGGCGCCGCCGCCGTGCGACATCCAGCTTGCTAATTTTCCGTTCCAACAGGCTTTTTCGAGCCTTCCGTCCTCTCCAAAAAATATTCTGGGACCAGTTCTGCGATCCTCGTAAATTTTTCCGACGTTAAAGTCAAATATTCTGGGACCAGTTCTGCGATCCTCGTAATTTTCCGGACGTTTTAAGTACCATATTGGCATACTTTCGGTGAACTTTTCGAATGGCCTCCGACCCAGCCGGACTGTTTGCAGTCCGGACAAACAGGCTTTTTGAGCCTCAAAATTTGAGTGTTCACAGCCGCCATTGGCATAGCCCATAAAAATCGACAGACACATCAATATGCGATGAGGAAGAACTAAGAAGAGAAACTGTGCTCATGGAAGTTCAAAGAAGGGCCAGGCCTCCACTGTGGCCCAAAGCATCAACACAAAAGAAATCATCGTAGCCCAAAATGGATTTTATTTCATTTATTTTAATGCTAGAACATAAAGTTTTAACAAGGAAAAGAAAAGATGGCCGCTTATCTCTAACAATATCCTGCAGAGTCAACACTATTCGTGGGTTGCCCAGCCCACGATAGTTCCAGCTCAGGTAACTCATTTCTTCCGGCGGGCCTGAGACAAAGTACCCGTCAATATCAAGTTTTTTGGATCATTAACATCAGCTTCTACAAGGCCCCCCTCTTTCACAAGGACCAAAACTTGCTCTTAGGCCATTTTACGCCTCTTAAGGTCCAGAATAATCATTCCTTCATAACCATCCTTAAGTAAATCAAAATTTAAATTTGAATTGCCATAAGGAGTGGTACCACGATTTCCACCAAAATCTCCCCTAATACCTCATTTTGAAACTGAATTAGCCGCATTCTTAGGATCGAAAAAGAAGGAATTTCCAATCCAAGCTTGTCCACTAAAAGCTGCTGCCATCTCCTCCTCCTTCGATGGCTCCTCCTGCAGCCATTTAGCACCAACGTTTTTCTGGGCACGGCGGGGCATCGCTCGAAGTTCAGGACCATACATGTTCACTGCACCAGTGTCTCTGTCACTTGAACCACGTGCTGGCAAAATCTGTCACCATGACCAAGAAGGCCACGCAAAAAACAAAAGCTAGGCAAGCGTTCATAACAAAAGGACACTGTGAACCACTCTCCACCCTCTTTCTTCAACTTCATACCTTTATGTAGTGGTACCCTAACATGATGACGAATTCGGATCCGCATATAAGAGCACCAGATGCTTGTGAAATTGTTGGGATTCGCTTGAAAATATTCACCAATTTCATTGCCAATCCTCTTCGCCACTTTCTCAGACATAAAAGCACCTGCAAACCATGTACTTGCACCCAAAGTTAAATATGAAATAACGGCACATCAATAGGGTGTTTATACCTGGCCACCCGTTCTAAGAGGAGAATATGGTTATTGAAGGTCCAAGGACACATATCCAACACTCTATTCAGATCAATCTCATGAAAGAACTGGAACACGTACAAACCATCATTGAATCCTTCACCATCATGCCTAACGTTGGCCGCTGGAGAGAAGCTAGAGGTTGCCACACCCGGAATGTTGCTATTCACCGAGAGGTTGGCCATGTCCGCAGAAATATTGTCATCCTCCAACAAAAAACCTTAAGAAAAGAAACCAGAGAAGAGAGAACTTGTCAACGACAAGATAAAAACCTAACTCTTATAAGAGAGATGCAACATGGTAATTGGTTGATATTAAATTAATTAAAAACCTAACTCTTAGAAGAGAGACGCAACATGATAATTGATTGATATTAAATTAATTACGTGATTTATAATGATTTATTTTAAGTTATAGTTAAAAGTCTTTTAAAAATTATAAATGTATTATTTCTAAACTTATTTTTATACATATTCTTACATTTTTAAATTTTATAAATAAATCCATAAATTTTTAATATTTACGCGTTTCTCCACATTTTCGTTTCCTATTTGTTTTAAAATGGATACTAACCGACTAACATTTAAATTTTCTATAAAATAATTATATTATTTACCTAGTTAATATGAAATTATTGTTTAATTACTATTTAATATAAACTAATACCATAATTTGCTATCCAATATAAGTTAATCACTTAGGTTGCCATATATCTATAGAAAATAATCTATTTATTCATGATTTTGGTCATGTCAATTAGCAAGTGTATCAAAGCATCATAAGGAAAAGTTTGACTAAAATTATGAAACTAATATTTTTTTTTTCCATTCAACAAATCATTTTTATTACAAGATAAGATGCAATAATGATTATAAATACTTTTTTGAGGCCAATGAGTGAATGTTGTATGTGCAATTAATATTACAACATTCAATATATTCACTCCTTCATTAACAATTCATAAATCCAGAATTTGGTTATATTCTCTGGAAAGGCTCAAAAACTTGCGTCCTCAGTGGTTGGTCGCCTCAAGAAATACCGCAAACTGTTAGCAAGAACCTGCCAAATTTCATAAAGCCAGTCTTTCATTAGTGTATTCTGCAAAAACTTTTATTCCATTCCATGAAATTATTATACTCCTTCCAACAATTTTATTCTGCGAACCAAATGAAGCCTTAGTCTCTGATAGGTATACAATGCAAGATGGCATAGCATCATACAAGCACAGATTAATGTTTCCCCATGGTCCGAATACATAAATTTACCTCTAAACTTTGTTACTTTAACCTTATGGCTTTCTCAACTTTTAGTTTGACCCATTAAACACTTCAATTTATAAATTACACTTATTAAACAATTGAACACGTCAACTTGCAAAATTAGATCAATTAAACACCTATTAAATAGTGAAAAAATGTGAACATTATTGTTCCAAAAATTATGCTAACTACACATCAAATCAATATTTTGCATATAAAAGCTAAAAATCATAAAAACTATTGCTCTGAGTATGGAGAAGTGTTCAATATTACCAAAATTTGCAAATCCCAGTGTACGAAATGTCATTCATAAAGTTCAGCATGCCATAAGGTTAAAATTGCAAAGTTCAGGATTAACTTATGTATTTGGCCCTTTTCACATGTTACTATGAAGCAAACTTACCAGTTGGAGAGGCTTAATGAGGGCTTTACCCTTGTAGCTGACGTGAAACTTTGCCTTGGCCAACAATCCCTAGGTGCCAGAAGAAGTAATGACAGTCTGATTGCAAAGATGCAAAGAAGACGAAGAAGGGGAATGACTAATGTAAGCATATGAAGAAAGTGGTACCTCAGTGTCAAATTCTCCTGATTCAACAGCAACATTAATATCAGTGATAGTCTTCACAAGATCCACCAACAATCCAGGGCGATCGGCTGTCTCTACATAAAGTAAACTGCCGAAAACAAACCCCAATCACCACTCCAATCATAATAGTGACACACTAACCTCTTACGTCTATTACTTTTACCTGTTCATCAAGAACAAGACTTAAAAATTTTTCTGAAAGAAACTTCACTCCAAACCATGAGCTCCATTTGGAAATTCAAAATTTGTGAACATTAAATCAACTGAATTGTATCGCTAATTGTCATATTCGGAAATGTATAATTAACAGAATTAAATTCTTTTAGAATTTAAAAAAGTGAGTCAATTAGAAGAAATGAAATCATGCCACAAGTGACATGATTTCACAAAGTGGACCCTAAATTCAGTAATTATTAGACTCTACATTACTAACTTGAAACTTGTTAAAAAAATCATTAGAAGTACAGTTTAGAACATAAATATACACAAATATATGAGAAACAAAATAGATAGAGAACTTCTTTGTTTTTGGTCACATAATACATACTCTAATGGTTTCGTTATCATATGTCCTTTTCAAATATTTTCTCTCTTCATGTATGGCGTCTACTATTTTGTTAATCTAATGGTTTCATACATGTAACTACATATGACCAAGAAATAACTACAACATTAAGGATCATAGTTAACTAAGGTGAGGCATAGAAGAGATAAAATAAACAGCTGATCCTATCTATGACAATTACTCACATTAATAACACAAGATTTAGAATCTAGTACCAAATAAAATAAAGCTAAGGATGTTATGAACTCTAAAACCAAATTTCTACTAAATAGAAAATAATCCCTAAAAACAACCATTAGCCACAGTAATGTAGTCCTTTTCACATAATAGAAAAGCATATTGTATGTTGTCAATCTAACTTCTTTTTTTCTTTTTCTCTACTTGCAGATTAATTATTGTCAAATTAACTATTTAACATCAATTCACACAAAGTAGATTGCTGAGCATGGGAATCTACTATAAAAATTAAGAAAAAAAAATGCACCAAAAGCATCCACAAAGGCAAAAAAGGACAAAAGGAGATAAACAAAAGCATATAGAAGGAGAAATCTGAGAGCCATATAGAAAAGGAGAGAAAAATAGGTGAGATAACAAAGAAAAGAAAAGGACATTGGTGATAGAGTTGAACTAAATCTGAAAAGGAAAATAACCTCATGAAACAAATCACAAGAAATTTACAAACCGAAAATCAGCAAATGACATCCAGATCTCAGGAATTACTCAATCAGATTCCAAAGTCGAAGGAGGTTCACTCTCGTGTTCACAAACATACTTTTATTCTAGTTCTTAGCAATAAATTATGACCTTGCAAACATTCTTTCCTCATATGTAAAGCTCTGCTATAGTACTCTGATCAATGATATAGAGAGAAAAATAGTTATTTCCTTCAAAAATTTTGAAATAGCATGAAGCGTGCCTGAATGAAAATAACTTCCTTGTTTTCTTTTCAAAAAAGTTCTGCGGAATAGACTATTTAGAGGAATGCCAAGTATCTTGCCTTGAGCCTTTACAACAAGAAGTGCACCTTTAAAAACTATAATGGAGATACAAGTTAAATAATGAATACAGGTTCAACAAGTCAGGTTAACAGTATGTAATATGTAAGATGTAGGATTCATGGTCCACAAGCATTTGCATAATGGCAACATGGACTCTCATTTCAGCTTTTTCGGAATACAAAGGAAAATAAACAAAATTGTCAAAGTGCACTTTTACCAGCTTCACTTTCCTTAAAAAGTAAACTATAAATGCCACATGGCATAAAGTTTCTAATGTATGCAATTACTATTGCATGGGTAGGAGTTAGGTTGCAAGAGCCAAAAGATTTACCTCCGCTGAGGACTCTCATCATAGATGTTTATGTGAGTTGCAATATCCACATCAACCTGGGGAATCACGAAATGAAAAGGTTTGAGCAATGTTTGACAGAACTAAAGTTAATTTCAAGAATTGATATACAGTGTGTAAAATTTGTTTCATCTTCGACAAGTAAATATTTGACATATTACAGTCGTCTCTGAACGCTTCCGAATTCTAAGGAGAAAAACCAAGAACTTCAGAATGCAATCAATTGAAAAGAAGAAGCAAAAACCTGTTGTTTGGGTGGCATTACTCCAAAGGCAACTCCCATTGCTAATTGGGAACTTGATTCCTGGACCCAAATTGACATTCATTAGGCCTATAAGGTGAAGAATATCCTACAAGAAGAGCTTTGAATGTGATAAAATTGAACGTAAGGAAAACAAATAAAATTCAGAAAAGATTACGGGGTGATACTCTAGCAGATTGTTTATGATGGTCAATCGAATGGCCTCAAGCAGCTCTGGATCTTCAACTTTTCTACCTGTATCACTAAGGAAAAGGCTCCACCACTGAGCCAATGAAATTCATTGGAAAGAAAAACCATGACAAGAGATGGTTCATAAAACTCATTAGAAATGATGAATAGCATAACCATTTGTGTTTACAAGAAAGAAAAAGAAGAAGTTCCATCATATAGGTTTTCATTACACAGAATTTGGACAACACATGATTTCTGACTTTCAGGGTGTTAGCATACTTTTGCCGCATTATCAATTAAAGTAGCTTAATCAGCAGGGAAGGTTGCTTCAGAAACCAGGTAAAGTAATTATGTTATCAAGGGTACATATTAACACTTTTAGGGAACAGAAAATATGACAAGGAGTAATAACAATATAAAGAAATTATGACATAAAGTAGTTGGATAATAAAAGAACATAAGCGTTGGGACAGAAAGAACCCAACTGTAGAAAAGAGGAAAAACATGAAAAGTACATGAAGCATGTAACTTACGCTTTAGTGATGGCAAATTTATTGTGCTTCCCAGAAGAATCCAAAAAGACATTAGCCTTTGCAACATTGAGCCCAAGGTTTTTAAGCGCATGCATCTGTAACACATTTAGCATACTTTTGATCAAAGTTATATCTGTCACAAGTACCATGATCAAATTATCTCTATATGGTAACAAATTTGATCATTTAGGAGTAAGAGTTTCCTAATCAGAAAATCTAAAATCCGAAACAAACAAGTGTTTCAAGTTTGCTTGCATTTTTGGCTGTTTGCTTTACAGAAAGGAGTTTAAAGAACTTGGTTTATGCAATACAAAAAATGTACTTTTACTAGATTTTTTAATATTACTCAAAAAGAAAAAACATAATCAGAATAAGAAATTAATTTACTTTGTATAAAATGTATTTTTTTTCTCTTTAAATATTTCTTTTGTTATCTGACCAAACATTACCTTAGCTCTTTGATTCTAAAATAGTAACAAGCAAAATACAAGTGATCCAAACGAAACCAAGTTAAAAAAGAAGCCAGTTACAAATTATTATATCAGCAAGTAAATAGTTTGTACAGTATCTAGAAGAGCTCCAAGACGATCGCCAAAGGTTATCTCCACTAAAGTTGCATCTGGATCAGAGTCTTGGTCAATTATTACTTTGGGAGTTGGAATAGTGTCAGTGTCGTTGGAACTTCCATCCTGCTTGCATCGCCATTCCCCAATTTAAAAACTAAAGTTAGTAAACTTGTACGTATTATTGTAACAAAGCAACAAAATTTTTCCATACCTCAATGGTAGCTGACGATGCCCTTGGAATGATTATGGTCCCATAAGATGACAATCTAGCAACAATTGCATATATGTGAGTAGCTAGCAAGCACTGTAAAAGCAGAATGGCAGTGACACGGCATAATGCATTTCAAAGGCTTTGCTTACTAGTTTTATGACGTAAATATTTGTTTTCTTGATTGTGCTTTTCTAATTGTATCCAATAAGGTAGTGCTATTGATTGCTAGTGGTGAAAGGCTTCCAGCTGGAGACAATTCTTTAATCAGTTAAGTTACAAATTAGAGTTGTTACCAATCATTGTAGTGAAAAGAATATTCACCATTTGTTTGAACGCAAATTTCAAATACCAAAAGGATCTGAAATTTTGATCCATTCCAGACTACTTTAGTTTCCAGAGAAGAATGGCAGGCAAAGTTACTAAATTTTGGGCAGTTACTACATTACAGGGGTGAGGTCTCTGGGTAGCATAATAACAGTCAATTAAATTAGGCTGTAGAAAAAGGGCTGGCTGCAACACAGACAATAAACGCCACCATTTGACTTTGATAAGGGCAGCGATGGGATGTAAAAAAAGTTGTTAAATTATATGACTTACCATGAGGCTTGTTCATTGGAATTGTATGCATGAAATGCAAAATTTTATATTCTAATTGTTCATATTGAGATCAAGGGGAGATCATCAAAGGATAAGCATGCAGCAAGATCCTTCATCAAACAGATTAAGCCTGAGCTCTAAAGCATTAAAAGAAAACATATAAAAAGAAGACAAAGCATAACAGCAAAATAATTGCAGACTGAACTGATAAACTGCGGTACTTCGCAGGAAAGAAAGTATACTACCCATTAGATTTTCTCAGCAGAAAATCAAAGAATTGTTAATATGAATACATTGCAGGAGAAATTAAATTAAACCCAACATTTTTAGAAGATCCATAGCTCATTAGTGAGTCCTAAATCTAGAAATCAGCAAAAACCAAACAAGAATTCAGAATAATAAATGGGTCATATAAAAATCTGAATTCTATTAGTAAAATTAAGTTGGTTAACCCAAATTTTGACCGTCAATTCAAAATCAATGATAATATACTCAAGCTGATGATAACAATAATAAGCAAGCATACCTCCGATTTCTTGTGTACTTGTTGTAAAGAATGCGAAGTCGTGTAGTATCTAAAGCAGGACAGCACTGATTCTCAACAACACTGGCCTTACTGTATTGGAGAGTGAAATTAGCAAATGGCAGAGGCAAAGCCATTGTTATTTTGGGAGGGAAAGATAAGAGAAATGTGAAGTTATAGTATTTTCCGCCAGTTGTTTATCTCATCCCTCATATTTTTGATACCAAAATATCAAAAGGCGTTGTGTTTGGATTTGGATGCTCCAACCAACAACGACGCGTTCGGTTGATGCGCCGTTTGCTGTCTCCATCAATACCATTCTCTCTCTATCCGCATAAAAATGCTACCTTTTATTTTTGTTTTATTTATTACAAAGAAATAACAGACTGAGATTAAGAAAATTAGAATTTAGAAAGAAAGGAATAATGGTGAATTTTCCACCTTTGAATTTGAATAATGTATTCTATCTGTTCGATTTGGTTCAAACTAAACTGAATTGTACAAATTTAATTAATTAAAATTATATAAATTATTTTTTGAGCTTAATAAACATTTAACCAACTATAAATTTCTATTTTTCAATAAAAAATTAAATTACACCTTTTTTTTTTTTTTGAGTATTGGGGAAGAGGATTCATACTCGGAATTATTACCAGGTTGTATATGCACTTACCATTAAAATATGTCTTGGTGTGTAAATCAAATCCAATTAATTCAATTAATTCTCCTAATTTAAACAAAATATACTTAGTTCCAGAAGAAAGAAATGTTATTATTCTATTCTCTTTCAAATTAAGCGAATAACCTAACTTTGAAATTGTAAATGCATATAATTAACTTTGAAATAAATTGTTTAGTTGCAATATTAAAATGTATTTGGAAAATATAAAACTCTTAATTTACAATGCTATTAAAATGGTCTTATAAAAAAAATTTGTATCTTTTAATTTATTAATAGCATTATTCCTTATCTTCTAGTGAGTTGTGGTTCCTTTCTCATTCTTTTCTTTATCCTTTTTCTTAATTTTTATACTTAATATCATATCTTAGGTCTAGCTTATGAGGTTTGTCATTGTTGAGAGTTCTTAAGTACATAAATCTTTTGTTCTATTTTTGTTAGCAAATCTAAAGTGTTTTTTTTTATCCTTTTTAGTGAGAATTTATTGTGTTTGATCCCCTTTGAATGAGTTACTCTTCCTTATTGAGAAGTTTTTATTTGTGTTTGTAGTTTTGTATTTTTTTTCTTGGAGATTTTAGACCTTCAAGTGCAGGTAATGCTTTTCTACTGATAGAGCCTAGTAGTGTGACATGTTTCTTCATTAATATTTGTTGGTTTGAATTAGATGCAACAAGTTTCGGAAAGAGGAAAATTTGTGAGTTTCTTTTGTCGCCCACGTCATAATTTGGAAGATTTATTTCTTCTACTAATATCATCTGTGAAATAGAAGATTTCAATTATTTTTATTTGCATTGCTTATTTATCTTATAAGAATATTATGAGTACCTGTCTTATATTACTTATCAATAAATTGTCAATTTTTCTCAAAAAAGAAGTAATATAATATATGTTGGTTAGCGTGCTTTATCAAAATTACTCTAACCTTAGTAAAATGTTTATCTTATCTCTTCCTCACACAAGTGCTTACTCTTTTAAGAAAAAAAGAAAATTATATAAAAGAGGTAAATTATGTTTGTCATTGGAAGTTGTAGCTTAAAGTTGATGGTGGTTATTATTGTTGATGAGTATGATGATCATAGAAGAATATATTAAGGTACATGTGTTTCTGGAATTTTTTTTTATTGTAGTGAGTTTGCCAAAATTTAGAAAATAACTTTTCTTTTGAAAGGAAAAATTGTTAATAAAAGAAAAATACTTTCTATTGACCAATTTTTAATAGATTATTTTTATAATATCTCAAATTTTCATGTTTAAAATTTTTTGAATTTAATTAAATCGAAAATCTTATTTTCGAATCTATTCTCAGTCTGAGAAACTAAATTGGAAGAAGACTGAAATGATATGTGACATCCTACTGAATCGATTCGTTGCATAGAGTTGAGTTGAGTCGGGCTGAACCAAAACCCGATTTGAGCAATTAGAGTCCAGAGTGGGGTAGTATGGGATGTACAATAATAATGACCCGATTTGAGCAATTAGAGTCCAGAGTGGGGTAGTATGGGATGTACAATAATAATGAAAAGAAGGGGGCTTACTTGAATGAGACAAAAAGATCAAAGTATAAGGATTATGACTTACTTGCACTAAAATATAAAGTTTAGGTATGAAATTATAATCTATTGCAACTATAGGTACTATTTGGTAATTTTTCACATAAAATCATTGTTATATTGGAGCTTTCCCGAGACTTCCATTTCACTTTCCTTCTTCGTCTTTATCTTCATCTCCTTCATCTCCTTTACTCACCTTCATTTCTCCATCAATTTTAATAGTATTCAAGCATTAAATTCAACATCTATTCTCTCCAAGTAAGTATAATTTCTTGAATATCATAATTTAGTGATTTTTGAGAGTATGCATAATTTAGTGATATTTTAGATTATTTATAAGAGTTCTTATGTATAGGAGAGGTGAGCTCAAAGGTAGAAGAAAAAGGAAGCTAAGAAGAAGATTTCAAGCTTTTTAAGTGAAGGTTTGGATATCTCTTTTAAGTTTTAAATAATTTTCTTACATGAAGAAGTTGTGGTAGTGTGTTCTGGAATAATGGACAGAGACGTTATTGAATGTTGAGTAGAATGTTGAGTAAGAGGACTGGAAATGGTGAGAAAGCATGGGATGAAATGAATAAATGAAGTAGATATTGATTTCATGCTGAAATAGGTTTGTTGGAAATTGACCAGTAACTTCACCTTGATTTTGACCCTATTTAATCATGGAATTAGGAAGTGGTATAGAAGAGTTATTTGTTCCTCTGTGTTAGCTGTTCATGGGTTTTTGAATCACCCAAATCGGAGTTATAAAGTGAGAGATATGACCAAAATAGTACAACCTGTGCAGGTTGGAAACACGACTCGCGCTCGCGAATTTCATGTCGCGCTTGTGATTTGTGCCGGTAAACTCTCTGACTCTCTTGTGTGCTTCTCGCGCTCGTGAATTTTAATGTCGCGCTTGCGACTTGTGTTCTGATGCCTTTTTGGACCTCTTTTTCTATGACGCGGGTACAACAGTCAGATTATTTCCATGCAAGTTACTTTACATGTAAGTTATCAATTGTTTGCATTATTACTCATTAGATATTACTTGTATTTAAATCCTCTTAAATCATGAAACAGGTTAGAAACATACAGAATGAGACAGCATACGGGTAAACAGTATGGTATATAAATTTTATGAATAATTTAATATGTTTATTGTATTATTGAAAGACATACAATATGCTCCACTGAGGTTAGGTAGAAAACACGTAGATAAGGCTATGTCGCGACATAGGATAGCAAATCTGCGCCCCATACAATTTGGTACTCTAGCTACAGGCCGTTGAGTGGATATGATTATATAGGGGGTCATAGTAGCCCAGCCATAGAGTATTCATCCAGTTTCATACAGTTCTTCTTATCACTTAGGTTTCACTGTAACCTTATGGAGCCATACAGTTATGAGATTGTATTATTTATAAATTATACCGCATAATCGAACAGCAAGTAACCGATAAGGAAAGTATCCTGATTTATGTGTGTTATATTTATTTGTTACATAGTGTGTGCTTAACATGTTTCTTTATATGTTGAGATATCCATTGAGTTTATTGCTCAGCGAGTTACTTGTTAACCGTAGATTTGAGACTGGACCGTACAGAGTCATCTTTATAACTGTTGCAGTTCATTTTGGAAGACCCAGTCTTCAGGGTATACTTCATTTGATCTTTTGGTTTTGCTCCTATACTTGATCAGGCATGTACAGAGCCACTGTTGGGCCCATTTCATTTTGGAAACTGTATATGTCTTGTAAATATTAAGTACTTCTTATTTACTAATGTAGCTTAACATCAGCATGAATATATATTTAGCATACAAGAATGATATCAGCATGATATAATATCAACATACACTCAGGATATAGCCTGAAGGGAAACGATAGGTTCAACCAAGATTGTAGCGTCTCGGTTTCGGTTCATTGGGTTTACGGGTGGACCGCAACGGAAGCGATGTTAACAAATTTTGGTATCAAAGCACTAGTTAGTATCCTCGGGGGCTTGAATGCATATGTCAGTGTACATGCCATGACTACCTTGATGAACTAAGCAGTTGTTATTCTTCTAGGAGGATGTCATAGGAAGGTGAGAGCGAGCCACACGCCTCCAGGGCAGTGGAGGGTGAGGCTCTAGTAGCACCAGAGCAAGAGGTGCAGCTAAAACAACTTGCGGATACTTTTAGACAGATTGCAGGGGTGATACCTCAGGCACCAGTTGTAGTAGATAGAGAAAGAAAGCCCCCACTAGAAAAGCTTAGAAAATACGGTACGAAAGAATTCAGAGCTAGCAAGGATGACAGTCCAGAAATAGCTGCTGAAGTTTGGTTGATGGTACTTTGAGAGTCATAGAGCAGTTACAGTATACACCAGAGGACAAGTTATTTGTGCTAGTCATTGTGATAGACGAGGCTACACATGGTGGAATAAACTGTTCAGAGCAGAGAGTATCAGCAGAGCAGCGTACTTAGCAATTCTCTTTGGATGACTTAAGAAAAAGTTCAATCAACGAAGGCTTACCCTTGATGCTCAGAAGGAAGGAAATTCTTATACCTACGGCAGACAGATGTCAGTGCAGATATGAAAGAGAAATGCACCAGACTCACAGGTATGGTGATCGGATAGTGGCTTACAGAGGCAGAGAGGTGCAAAAAAGTTTCACGGGAAGCATGGCACATGATGAGATTTCAGATGGGATGGTAGCTTCCAAATTCAGAGGTTTCTCAGCTTTGGTAGAGGCAGCTCAGGAGATAGAGCGGATTTAAGGCCAGTCAGCGTACCAGCCAGCGGTCTCAGCAGAAGAGAGACTAGACTCAGAGTGCACCCAGTACATATCAGCCGGAGAGCAAGAGATTCAGAGGTGCTAGTACTTCAGCTAGTTTTAGGCCTCCCTTTAGCCAAGGCACAACTAAGGGTGCTAACGCGCCAGCGGTATCGGTCGTGGCTAGTTCTGCCGTTGGTAGTCGAGGTTCAAGCAAAGGAGTTGGTAGAGGCATCGGTAGAGGTGCAGAGTTAGTCGATTATACTTTTCCACCTTGTGAGCATTGTGGCAGACGACATGGTGGAGATTGTTGGCTGGTGACTGGTAAATGCTGGATATGCGAAGCATCAGACCATCAGAAGAAGCACTGTCCTAAGAGGGCAAAAGTTCCTACATAGTTCATAGCAGGCAGAGGTAGAGGTGAGATCTCCGGAGGGCAGAGACAGTAATCAGAGACTGTGGACAGACCCCTAGAGTTCCAGCCAGGGTTATGTTATGCGAGCCAGGGAAGATGAGGGCTCCAGATGTAATAGTTGGTGAGTTTTCTTTATGTGATCATACAATTTATGCTTTAATTGATCCTGGATCATCACATTCATACATTAGCGTAACTAAACCTTTGGTTAAAGGGGTAGCAGTTGCACATGTGAGTCAGGTATGTTGGTTACTAATCCATTAGGAGATGTAGTAAAAACCCATACAGTGGTTAAAGGCTATCTAGTTGTTATTCATGGAAAGGAGTTTCCAGGAGATCTTATGGAGTTGCCATTTAGAGAATTTGATGTTATTCTGGGTATGGATTGGCTTTCCAAACATCAGGCTATAGTTGATTGTGCAAAGAAAAGGATGACATTATATACAACAGTAGGGACATTATATACAACAGTAGGGGAAGAGATTACAGTAGTCGGGAAGCGGCGAGATTTTCTGGGTAATGTAATATCAGCCATGGCAGCAAAGAGATTAATGAAGCATACTTGGTTATCCGGCTACAGGCCGTTGAGTGGATATGATTATATATGGGCCATAGCAGCCCAGTCATGCAGTATTCTTCCAGTTTCATACAGTTCCTCTTATCACTTTGGTTTCACTATAACCTTATGGAGCCATACAGTTATATTGACTATACAGCGTAATGAACAGTAAGTACGATAATGGAAGTATCCTGATATGTGTGCTTACATGTTTATTTATACATATGTGTGTGCTTAAATGTTTCTTTATATGTTGAGATATCCATTGAGTTTTATTTGCTCAGCGAGTTACTTGTTTAACTCGTAGGATTTGAGACTGGACCGTAGAGAGTCATCTTAGCAGTTCATCTTTATGAGAAGACCCAAGTCTCAGGGGTAAGCTACTCTTTTGATCCTTTGGTTTCTTGTCATACGTATCATGCTGTCAGGGCACATAGTTGGGCCCATTTCATTTTGGAAAACTAGTATAATGGTCTTTGTAAAATAAGTTACATATTCATATATTTACTTAATGCAGTAAGCATCAAGCATGATATTATTAAACATACCCAAGATGATTCCAGGAGTCATGATACATTCACATATTCATAAGGATATCAGCCCTGAAGGGGACATAGGTTTAAACCAGATCTATTCGTCGGCTTTGTTCCGGTTCCCATTCGTTTACTCATTTTGATCTTTTGGTTCTGTCTATACGTATCATGGCATGTACAGGGCACATAGTTGGGCCCATTTCATTTTGGAAACTAGTATAATGTCTTGTAAATATTAAGTACATATCTATATATTTTACTAATGCAGTAAGCATCAGCATGATATATTATTTAACATACAAGATGATATCAGCATGATATAATATTCAACATACATAAGGATATCAGCCTGAAGGGACATAGGTTTAACCAGATTGTAGCGTCTCGGTTCGGTTCATTCGGGTTTACGGGTGGACCGGGAAAGGATGTTACATGATAAGTGAGGATATTGATTTTTCGCGAATGAAAATATAAGACAAACTTGGTTCATTTTAATTTAAATCGATTTTCTTTTATTAGACCCGTTTATTAATCCTTAAAAAAGGCGGTCCTTTTGAAAAGGAATTCTTAAAACGGCTCTTACTTTGGTAAGAGTTTTGATTTAGAGTCGCCACCCTCTTTAGGAAAAACATCACGAATTGATCAATTCTTTAGAAATGATTAATTCAATTTTAATCGGGGATTGGATAAGGGAGTTAGATACGGTCTCGAGAAGGTGTTAGGCACTCGGACCGCTCGGTTATAAACTAGCCTCTTTCATTGTCCATTCATTCATAAATATGATAATATGACTAACTTTAATCAAGGTGTAAAACATTTTAATGTATTCTTCAGAAATTATGGCAAACACGTATATTATCACATACAAGCATAATCATCCAAAGAAAGAGTACAACCAATGATCTAATTATACAATCTACCATTAATTCCCATAAAATTTTTCAAAATCCAATTATTACAAATAAGCAATTAATAGGACCCATTAAGGTCCTTTACATTAAGCTTAATAATTATAAATAATAAGAGCTTAAAGAAATAAACACAAACACAAAATATAATCATCCATAGGAACTTAATATCAACAACATTTAGTCACAACAATCGAGATGATGAATATGAATGTTAAGATGTTCTAATCTAAAAGATTAGGTGGGTTAGCTTAATAATAATTAAAAGCATTAAGGTAAAGTTCAAAAAACGTAAAAAGACAGAAATTGAAAATGCATAAAAATGAAAGACAGTAAATTAAAAGCATTTATTTAAAGATTAAGTAAGATTAAAGTTCAAGGCTTTGATATTCATCATGGAAGATAAAAAAATATACCCACCACTACCCTTTCTTATTGTTTACTCATTTATTTGGTCCATGATAAGTCGTTTTCAAGATTCATAGCAAGATTGTTCAGTGCTTGACTCAAAGGAACCCCAAATTGGGACTATTTTATTCATTTATACGTTTCGAGTTTCTGAAATAAAGATCCATGCGCCACACGTAGTGGCGTGCACCACATGTAGTGACGTGTGGACCTTACCCTTATCAGAAATCTCAAAAAAGATTTGCAGGGGCTTTCTGACTTGGGCCGAACTGACGTGTGCAACTTCTGACACAAATTGCTCTCACAATCAATATAAAGGTGGTATTTTTAATACACCAAAAGAAAGAAAAAGACGAAGAGAAGATTAAGAGTCTCAGAGGTTACCTTATTTTGAAAAGATTTCAAAGATTTTGGAGAAATAAACTAAGAAACCCAAAAGCTTTAATCTTGAATCAATAAATCCGAGTTTAAGTTTAATATGAGTGTTTGTGAGTCTTTGATCACTAAGTCAGGGGCGTTTTTCTTAAAATGAATGAGTAAAACCTAAGATCTAAGTTAGAAATATTAGTTTTAACTCAGATTAAGGTTGAGTTTTCAAATAAAATAGTTTCTCCTTAGCAATCCAAAAAACCTTCCTTTCCGTTCTCCCTTTGCCCTATTTATAGGCAAATGGGGGAAGTGAGGTGGCCCCATTTTATGGCTTAGATGGCAAAAGCCATTGGTGGGCCCGATTTTTGAGCCCTTTTTTACCAAATCATTTTGGGTGACATTCAAAATGAGGTGGCGCATCGAGATGCATGCCGGGCAGACCCGAGGTACTTTCCGGGCCCAGTTTCGCTGCGAAATCCCAAGAATTCGAAAAAATAAAAACGGTCAAATGACTCAATTATCTTAGACATGGACCATCGTCTGAGAATCAGAGCAATTAGATGTCCCAATTCCATTTTATGCAAAAAGGTTATCATCATTGAGTCCTTTTGGGGAAAAAATTTATCTTCTACAATAAGCTAGACCCAAATGATTATAATAAGAACTAGCTAAAACTATTTCGAGAAGGTTCTAGGTTATTTAATTTAGCTGAAATAAAATACTTTTTGGGCTGCATGCTCCTCATCTTTTGTCTTCTCCTCCAATAAGAAAATATAAGATGATTGATATGATTGAGCCTTTGGGAATGACTTCACAGATAAGTTTCACCTGTTTTGATTATTACTTGTGTTGTGCACCTGGTTATAGATGCTAATGTTTAAACTACTTAAATATATGTATTCATAATACAAAATTTGATAACTAAATTATGCTAGATAATCACATAATGTGACTGTCTAGAATGAGAGAATTATCTAATTCTAATTACTGAGCTGAAGCGATCACTTCTTTTTCAAAGTTTTTTCAAGTATTTTTTTCAAGTTACAGGTTCCTCATTTTTTTTTGTCTTTCCCTGCATCTAGACTTCTTAAAATATATAAAAATACAATTAGTTTTGTACTGATGTAATTATTAGATTATATAAATTTATAATTAATCTTATAAAGCTACCCAAATACATTAGATGTAAGTAGTATAAATAAACTTACATTATTTATGTATTTATGTTAAGCAAATTGTATGCATGTATTAATATTGGTGATGAGATTGTGCTAAGAGCCAAGGATGAATTATTTTATTGACATACTGACAATTTAACTAGGAGCCTAAGACCAAATTGTGTGACTAGATTTTGATAGGTTTACCACAAGCTTTGTGATTAAAAATAGATAGTGTTAGCAAGACAGATTAGGCACAAAATCAGGAGATAATTAGGCAGAAAATATATTTCATTAATTCTAATAATTGTATAGATTCTTACCATGTATAGACTAGATAATATCCTATAATAGAGGTGATTTGTATACAGAAAGTAACATGAATAACAAGTTTTTCCTATCTAATATGGTATCAGAGCAAAGTTACGATTCTAAGAAACCAAATCAGCTCATCACCTATCAAAACCTTACCAAACAGCAATGAACAACCTAGAAACGTCAGAAATTCCCACAATATCGGAAACCTCTCAAAGCTCCGATGACCTGTCAAAACAGATAGCCATAATTGTCAGAAACAGCATCAATCCAACCCAAACTCAATCACAGACAAACAGTATTAATTTACAACTGAATATCAAACTGAATGAACATAATTATCCTCTATGGGCTGAGCTATTAAGGGTAGCCATCGGAGGATGTAGACGGACATCCCACATCACCGGGAATCCACCACCCCCAACAATCGATGATCCAACCTATTACAATTGGGAGTAGCACGACTTAAACGTTTTTTCATGGATTATACAAAACATTGAGCCTGATTTGATCAACAACTTTGCTGAGTATCCAACAGCGAAAGGGTTATGGGATGCTCTTCTTGTCACATACAACAGTGGAAGCGATGCACTCCAAATATTTGACCTACACACAAAAGCAAACCGGCAGCAACAAGGTCCCTTGACACTTGAAAAATTTTACAGTGTAATGCAGGGGTTTTGTAGAGAAATAGATCGACGACAGCCAAACCCCATGACGGCTGTGTTGGCTCAAGGGTCAAATCTCGGATTTTGATGATTAATACAAAACAAATAAATTTAAATTATGCTATTTGTGCTAATTTTATTTTATGCAGAGATTCGGACGACAGCCGAAACCCATGACGGCTTTGTTGGGCTCAGGTCAAATCTCGGAATTTTTTGAGGATTTAAATTATGCTATTTGTGCTAATTTTATTTTATGCAGAATTTTTTTGGAAAGAATATCATACAAGGCAAATCCTACTTTGAGTGAGAAGATTTCGAAGACCTAGTAGCTAGGTATTTAGAGAAACTTTGTAGGATAGAAAGAAAATCTATATATGAGCACAAAAATCTTTTTCTCTCTCAAAATTTTTCGGAAAATTAGTTTTCTTCAAAATAATTTATTTTCGAAAATATTCTTTTAAATCGAAAAGATTTATTTTCCTAAAACTAAAGAGATCTCTTCTGTAATGTTTTTGGTAATAAAATCATTCATCTTTTCGGAAATATATTTTGAAAGATCTAAGGTGTTTTAAAGTTATTCTCTTACCTTAAAAATGAAGGAAAATCTCTTTCGGTTTTGGTAAGTGTATCTTTCCACAAAATAGTTTTTCTCCAAAATAAATGCTGTCAAAAATCTTGTATTTAAAAGAAAGTGAAAATCGTGTTTTATTCTCTTACCAAAAAGGATAAAATAGATTTTTGGTAATAAAGATTTTCATATCTTCTAAATAAGGAAAGAAGATATTCTGATTTCAAATCTTCTTTCCAAAAGGTGACAGCTCTTCTGTTTCCTATATAAAGGAACATTCATGCCTTAAACATTTGGTGAAGTAAGAGTATTGGTTTTAAGAGCTCTCTCTCTCTTTGAACGAATCTTTATCTCTCAAAACTTACTCTACCCCCATTTTCTTTTCATCTCTATTCTTAACTTTTTCAATATTTAAAGTGAAAAGAATTTTTACAATTACTTTTGAAAAACAATTCAGTGTTCTAATCGATCTTCTAATCTGATGAAATTGTTTTTCCTGTGCTTATATAGGCGTTTCTTTCTGTCTATTTAGAATCTGTATTCTATAGTAGACAGGCTCTTTATTTGTGAAACTCTATAGTAGACAGTGGCTTCTTTAACTTGTGAAACTATTTGAGGTGTAATAGCTTAGGTTAGAAGCTATGGATAGGCAGGTCTATCCCAAGCGACCTTTTCCATGTTGTGGGGATTGTAATGTCTTGAATCGAGTTTTTCTTGTACTCTACCAAAAACCAGAAAGGGTTGAGGGTTAACTGAACCTTTGGAAAATCTAGTTGGGGACCAAAAGGGTAAGATCCTTAGGTTTTTAATCTATTGGCCTTGTGCTGTTGGGTTGTCTCTTCCCTTTAAAAAGAGATAACTTAGTGGGGATCTTCAAAAGATGCGTCTTGGGGAGTGGATGTAGGCGAGTTAGTGCACCGAACCACTATAACTCTCGGTGTGCTGTTAATCTCTTTATTTTTGGAGTTTGGTGATACTTGTCTCTCTTTACACTCTTGTTTAATGTGTTAGAAAACGCTGAATAAACGCTGAAATTGTTAATAATTCAGATGTTCTAAAACAGCAATAAGTTTCATCTATCCTGAACATTAGAACTCTGGTATTCTAATATAGTGAATATAAAATGTTCTAACTGTTGTTCTATTTCCAATATAATTCACTGTTTGGGTTTCCATTTTGTTTTCTAAACTTTATGAGGATGTTCTAATCTTGATAGCTTTCCATCGTAAAGTTGTTCTAATTTTTAATTAAAGCTTTGTGAAGAAGTTCTAAACTTAATAACTATCTTTCACTTTGCTTTATATATGATTTTGCAAACTTTATGAGGAAGTTCTAAGTTCAATAACTTTCCTTCATAAAGAAGCTCTGATATTGTACAAGTCTGAGTGTGAAGCTGTCTTATCAATAGCTGCACTTTGCACAGACTTTCTATATTCTGAAATTAGAACATTTGTGAGAGATTCTATCATATCTACTCTCACAAAGTCTGTGGTGTGTTTTTCCACTTTGTTTTTTGCGCCTTTCCTTAGGATTCCTAATTTCGTTTAGGAATTTTCTTTAAAATTGTTATTTCAGTTTTTTATGAAAACCCCCAATTTCACCCCCCCTCTTGGTTGTGCCATATATTATATTCTGGGACCCACAATCTTGTATCAGAGCCTTTTGGTGAGCTTCTTGATCTTAACCTAAGCGTTAACCGCTTAAGAGTTTAAGGGAATGCCCATGGCAACCCCTACGGTCCTCTTACTTCTCTTAGAAGGGACAATCTGTTTCGTAGGAACCTCTTTTTCTTCAATGGCATCTAATTACTCTTTACTTGGAAAATAGATGTGAGATTTTTATGAAAAATCAAGTTGATAATAAAATTGGTGGAGAAATGTTTATTAAACTGCGTCCTCGCACTTTTCCCATTGAAAACTGTAGGAGATACTGTAGGAGATGAGCTAGTTAGAAAAACTAAAGAAGAATATACCGATGGTGACTGGAATGATATCGCTGTAAATGCAAAGGCCATTAATATTCTTCATTGTGCTTTAAATGCTACTGAATACAGCAAAGTGTCTGGATGTAAATCTGCAACAGAGGTATGGGAAAAAGTTAAAGTAACCTATGAGGGTACAGCCAAGGTAAAAGAATCCAGAATAAATATCCTTTGGAGAGAATATGAAATGTTTAGTATGAAAGAAGGAGAAACTATTGCAGAACTAAACTCTAGATTCACCAATATAGTTAACCAATATTAGTTTAATCCTTTGGAGAACTCTCGGAAAGGAAATTTTCAGAAGATGAGCTTGTTAAGAAAAATCCTTAGAATTTACCTAGAAAACTGGGATTCTTATAGAACTGTTATGGAATTACAAAAGAGACTCCCGTCACTTATAATTATTTATAGGGCTTTTCTTGTTTCAGAGAAGATGAAAATCTTCCTGACAACGGGAAGATTAAGAAAAAGAATAGACGTTGCTTTGAGGGAGTTCTAGTGAAGAAAGTTCTCTTCTGAAAATCATTGATAGTGATGATTTTTAGGCACTTTTGTTTTGCTAAAAAATTTTAAAACAAAGTTCTATTGAAAAGGTTGGGAAGGCCACAGAAAAAGTTTTTGTTTAATAAAAGAACTTTCCATTTCCAACAATTAGGTAACTTGACCCAAGAAAGCAAAACTTCTGAAGTTGTTTCTTGTTATGAATGCAACAAAACCTGGACACCCATTCAAGGCTAATTGTCCTAACTGAAAAAAAGAACGCTAACGGGAAAGAGAAGCCTGAAAACGAAAGAGAAGCTGAAGCAGGCTTTCATAGCTGCCTGGAGTGATTCAGATGATTCTAATCCTGAAAGCCACGATGATCAAGAAGAAATTGCTAATATCTATTTGATGGCTCTTATCGACTCTAAATCAAAAGAAATCAACACTCTGGCTTCAACACAGAAAGCTAGAATCAACGAAACAAATGGAACGATCCATGAAAATGATGAAAGCACTGTAAGTATTTCTGAACCCAAATCAGAAAATGATCTTCTAAATACTTACAACAATCTTTGCAATGAGTTTGAAAAACTTGTTATAAAGCATAAAGTTCTAAAGAAAGATTTCAGATCAGAAAATTAAAATTCTGGAAAGTAATTCATTTTTAAAAGATGCTTTTATCCAAGAAGTTACATGCAAAGATCTTATTATAGAAAACAAAGATCTTAAAAGTTGTGAATAATTCGATTTTCTGGAAATCTGACACTTCTGAAGAAAAAAAATGCAAAAATTCTAAATTCTCGTCAACACACACACTCTCAGAAGACACTGCTAAAATGTCACTAGAATCAGACACCGGATGCACTCGAAGTTTGGAAGAGGAAAAACAAGTTCTAATAAATAGCATTTCTTAAACTATGTAATTCGTGTTTCTAATACAGAGTGAAAAATGTGTGGTTTCTAATGTTGTGACTTATTAGGAAACAAATCAAAGTGTATATTCAAACAAAAAGAAGAAATCATAGAAATTGACAACTTGTTACCACTAAACCCTCCAGAAATCACCACAATGAGTTGAGATCAAATAAGGATAACTCCTAAAAACCTGCTAATGATCTTTTCAGGTGTGAACTCTAAGGAAGATGAGCGATAGCTTGAAAATAATAAGAGAGTGAATAAAAAGTGTACAATGGACAGCGCTTGCTCTAATTCAGTGCATATTGACTGGATGACAAAAAGAGAAAGTAATTTCACCAGATATAGATTAAAGAAAAGGGAGGTACACTCGGCAAGCTTTGGAGAATACAAATAACGCAAAAGGCTTAAAATAGTTGGAATTTGAAGTAAGTTAAGGTAAGATATTTAATCCTTACAAAATTAGAAGATGGTAATGTTATAGTTAACAAGGGATTACATTATTAACACATGTTTAAGATGAAGTGGTGAGAACATGATAATGATGATAAAAATTAGAAGAGCTGATCTTTGAAACCTATCTCATTGAATCAGAACATGCATGATAATACAACCTTATTCACGGAAAAAGGTATGGATAATATATACACTAGTAATCTCTCTTGAATTGCATAAACCTAGAAGATATATGTTTAGTTTCTATTGATTAATAATTCATAAGTGGTTATGCATAGAAGAATATGGTACATGCAAAGCAATGCACATATTATTTCTAAACTGGCTTAAGAAAGATTTTTGTTCGTGGAGTTTGGCCAAAGTTGAAATTTGAAAAAAGATCACCATTTTGATTGATGCTTGTCATAAATTGGAGAGCATATAACAAACCAGAACTTCTTATTATTTAAATCTCTAAAAGGGAGATAACCATGCGTATTAACTTCTACTTTCTAGGAACCATATTAAGAAATTTGCTACATTCTTGATCTTTATTCATGTGTCCAAATTACTTCCCTTTCTAGTTCTTTGGATAAGGAAAATTTCTATATGCAATTGATTATTATAGATAATTTACTTCAAGGATTCAACACTCTGGACACCTTTCTTCCTTAGAAAATTAAGAGGAAATGAGTCATAATTGAACATGTTTGTTACATATTCATGACAAGAAAATGACAAAAATAAATGAGAAAATAAGGAATAATACAACATCAAACAATGGACTATATTAGAAAAAAGTGATACAAAATGGAGAAATAAAGGAGAAATTGGAAAAATTACAGAAATTCAATATGAACTTTTTGGCAAAAAATTAACGAAAACAGAGGATAAAAACTTTCCATAACTTAACATACCAGC
>NW_023591781.1:564964-624768 GCF_014843425.1 Jatropha curcas
AATATAAAGCGCTCAGCGCGATCCTCTGCAAAAAAGTCAAACTTGAGATCCACTTCGCGATTCGCGATCACATCAAGTACGGCAGCGCGATTAGGTACAACAAGGGTTAGAAGACGGAGATAACTCGCGAGCCGAATGCAGACAGGATCGCGACTCTAGCAAAAATTACTGGCGCGATTCACAAATTTGTTCGCAACTCCCAAAGTCAATTCTCCAACTCCGCCCTCTCAATGTTCAAATTCAATTCTTTCCTTCCCAAATATTTCAAAACCTGCAAAAAAACTGTAATACCCTTCCCCAAATCCAATCAAAACTCTTCCATTTTTCAATCTTCCCCATTAGCTACTCAACCCTATCTTTTCCCTAAATTCATCATATAAGAATTTTCCATCCCTTCTTTACAACCCCCAAACTTCATCCGTGCAAAACCATTCCTAGCAATCCTTTTTTTTGCTGTGTTGTCTTGAAATTGAAATATCTCCGATCCACCACGTCACCACCATGCCATTCAAGCAAAAAGCACAAGAAAAGACAAGGAAGATCTTCCTCCTCTGCCACTAGCACGAAGATTTGGCCTTCCAGGGTATAAGCTCCTTTCCCTATAACACTATAGAAGAAGGAGATGCTCCACCCACCTTGCCAAGTGCAATTCACAGGGTATGTATCTTCTTGACCAAACCTTTTTATCAGAATACTGGCCATTTTAGAGAAAGGTGGCAAGAAATATTTTGAAAACTCTGAACTTGAAGTGTTTAGTCAATTACAAATCCCTGGGAAAATGCCTAAATTAAGTTTAGAATTATTGACTACCATTGATTGGTAAGATGACACTGAAATGGCCATCAAATTTGAGTGGATGGAAGGAATAACCTGTGGATATGTAAAATGCAATGGTTAGGATTTTCCCAAAAACGGATGTGCTTCTAAACCGAAGGTATTGTGGAAATGCATCTTCCGTTTGGGAAAATGCTGATGGGTCAATTGTCTTTTACTCCTCGAAGCTAGAAATAAATGGAAATTAAGGATGAAAGTATAACCTGCATAAATATTTGTTGTTATGCTTTGTAGTTGGACGAGTGGAAGCCTTCCAAAGTCCAAACAAGAGACTGTTTGTGTTGGAATCTATTTTTGCAGGAAAATGAGTGGAAATGCAGGTATGCTGCTCGATACAATATGACAAACGCCTCTCGTCATCAAGCAAAGTTTACTTAGGAGTCGGGTAGTATGTCACCTTATCTTGCATATGTTGCTCGTCATGCCTATTCGCACCTTATCAGCCCAACCTACAGAACATTTTCGGTATATGGATGGCGCATTCTTGAAAAAAGATAGGTTTAGTTGAGGAAGTAAAAACTGGCACCACGGTATACTTTATGTGGGAAGCCGTGGGAAAAGAAAGTCGGGCACAGCGATCGCGATGAAGGAACCCTCTGAAAGCACAAACGCAAAGACAGCGGAAAGGCAAAGGCGCCAGTCACATCATCTTTCTCACGCAGAAGAAGAGAAAGATAAAGTCGCTAGATGGGGAAGCAAAAGTGTTGGGTAAAGTGAAGCGTTACAGCATCGGCAGGAAACTTTGCAAGTCCCGCGTATTTGACATGGACCAAAAACTGCATACAAGCCAGAAAAAAACACGAACGGATGGAACGGAAGATGGATGAAATATTTCCACAAACCCAAAATCAAATCCACTCCGTCACCTCGCAGGTTCTCCAGAGCCAAGTTTTCTGTCTTTTTTTAAAATTTTATTTCTATTTCAAATGTTTTTGTTGTATGCAGATGTGCCGTGTGTTTTCTTTGCATTTCGTCTCCCACATTGAGGACATGTGTCTTTTAAGTGTGGGGAAAGCTTACAAGTTTCTTAGTTCATTCATTTCATGATAAGTTAAAAAAAAAAAATTTGTGAGCAATAAGAAAGTCAACTTCTTTGCCTTAGTTCATGTTCTTATAATCTTACATGTTGATTTGTTTGTATTTTGCTTGTGAAATAGCAAGTCGTTGAATAAATACCATGATTTAAAGAGATTAAAATGCTTATATAAACTAAGTATTTAAATATTACATATGACATATTGAAATTTGTGCAAAATAGAAAATTTAATCTTAGTTAACTATCTTAGACATTATCTTTTGTTTTAGAAGAAGCTTGAAGCCTACTTTGAATGAAGAATAGGAAGAAAAATGAAATTAAATTACGTGTATGTTTCAAGTCAATAAAGGATTGAAGGTATGTTTCAAGAGAGAAAAAAAATTATGATAGAGGGAATAACGGAAAATTCCGTTCCCAAAGTGAATTGGTAATTGAGCAAAAATGCAACCACTTATCATTTACATCCCACATACCTTGAATAAAATTATAGCAAAAAAAAAAAAAAAAAAAAAACAAACAAAAAGATAGCAAAAGAAAAAAATGTGGTATGCGGCATAAATGCAACCAACAAAAGAAAAGAAAAGAAAAGAAAAAATAATATAATATATATATATATATAAAGCCAATGAAGTGTATGGAGCATAAAATGCAACCACTTAGTGAGATAGAAATAAGAATTACCAAAAAATGCCTTTGAGATAAGAAACAATACATGTTATGCTATTTAAAAGTACTTCCTATTCTTGCATTCTAATGATTGGAGGATTGCCTATCTCATATCTAAAAATGACTAGATTCTTAACTTTAGGTTTTGTTGCTATATTGAAATTTTTACATGTCCATTGTTCATTACGCTTACTTTGTTCATAAATGACATAAATCCATTATTTTGGTTAGATTACTTAAGAAGTCTAAACATCCAACGATTAAAAACAAACATGAATCAACATGAAGTTCAAAAAGAAGGATGAATATTTTGCTTAGGGACAAGCAAAGAGCTAAGTGTGGGGAATGGATAGCCTCGCAAGCGGCAAATCTGTTATGTATTTTTATATAAATTGCGATGAATGCATGATTTTTTTATAATTTTACGTTTGTTCGTAATATTTTTTGTTTCAAAGTAATTTTCAGGAACACAGTTGGAGCAAAGATTTGATTTATACAAAGGAAGCCGAAAACAAGTTGAAAAAAATGGAAGAAATCTTGATCCAAGCCTTTCGCGCCGCAAAGCAAGTTGCAAACAAATAAAATGCCTAAAGTCGCGAGCGCTACCTGAGGTCGCGCGCGCCAACCTACCACCCAGCAAAGACACATCACGAGCGTGACATTCACAATGGCGCAGGCACCGAGAAGCAACTTTTGAGAGCAGAAGGTTTGCAAGCGAAAGTCGCGAGCGTTGACATCCATCTGCGCGGTGCGCAAAAAGCACTCCTGAGATGTCAGAAGCTTTGAAGCAGGAAGTCGCGTGAGCGCGACCTTTAACCTCGGCGAGCGAACCTTTAACCTCCGAGTGCGAGTCGAGATCCAGGAGACGTAATTGCTGCCTTTCATCAGAAATACATATCTTCCATGCAAGGTCGGGGACTTCTTCGCTAAGAAAGGCACCTCAAGCAAACCTTGCCAACCAATACCACCAAAACCACCATCACTCTCCTCCTCTATAAAATGGCAATTCAAAGTTGAAGCAGGAAGGAAGAATTTGGTTCATTGAGAGTTAGATTCGAGGAAATAGTTAAAAATTAATTTATTAAGAGGAGTGTGATATAGTACTTGAACAAGGTTGACGAGAGGTCACTTGTTATTGATAGTTAAGAACATCAAGAAAGTCTCCTTCGAGGTGGGACGGCCCCTCCGGAGGCTTGAGTTAGTTACTTCTTTCCTTGTTTATAGATTTTTGTATTGTTGTGTCTTCATAACTCTTCTGATGCAAAGCAACAATTTAAAGTTGGTAGCATTCAATAAAATTCCTTAAGTTATCTTTGATCTTTGTTTAATCAAGGTACTGGGAATTATATTCTCAGAAGAAATAGAGTTTAGTAAAAGATCAAAGAGATTTAATTCATTTGAGTTGAAATTTAACATATGCATATTTCCACTTATCTTCTGGTTAAAAGTTTAAATCTGTCTTATTGAAATAATCAAAGAATAAGAATGAGTTTAATATTTAACAATAGTTTTTTTATAAGTAGAAAACATTAATAGAAGTATAATTCATACTGAGGGAAGTTGAATATATCTTACCATATGAATTAAAAATTTTCTTTATTGTATGATGTTTACAAGCTTTGATAGAAAAGGGGAAAATTCATGTGTATAATATTTCTAAGTTTATCTACTACACACTTATCTTTAGAGTGAAATTAAACATTAGATTAGCATAAGATGAAATAATCACGTCTTTGTATTCATATTGCTGTAGAACACCATCCATTAAGAGAAAGTAAGCCAAGTGAAACTCAACCCGTTTCTTCATGGGATCGATCTTTTATACTACGTGGCCATCCGTATAATTGCGGAACTCAAAAAGACGCAACATTGTACAGGCTAGATCTATCCATTGGCATATTCGTACCCAATGTTTGCTTTTTAACGTTGTCCCACGCCTTCTTCATTTCTTCTGGCTTTGCATTGTCACCTCAATCGGGATGCGCAGATCTTTGCATGAGGTAGTCCTCCATTCTGGATTCCATCATTGAATAATCGAATCCGTTCAATTTGATCATTGTTCCGATCGTTAGCCATGTCGAATTTTTGAATCTGACAAAATTACTATTCATGAAAGTTACTATTCACTTGAAATATAACTGTCGGAAAACTGGACAGAAATTTTACCAAACCAAAGCTCTGACACCAATTGTTGGATTATAACGATCCCGAGTGGGGCCTGCAAAAAAATGCCCGTGTAGATAGTAAAAAATAAAATTATCGACGATAAAAAGTTAATACGCACCGATAAAGATTAAATTACTATTACCAACAATGCCTTCAATAATTAGATATTTACATTGCGACTTGAATCCGACCAGAAATAATAATCACTTTAAAAATTATAATTACCGTGTATAATGCCAGATGAAAAAATAAGACACCGAGAATTCTACGTTGTTCACCCTTCAACTTGATGGGCTACGTCTAGGACAGAAAACTCCGAATAATTCTTTCCATTTAAAAGAATAGTTTAGGTACAAAGAGGATTACAAAAATAGCAGACTCTAGTGTTCCCAAAAAAGAAAACACCCCAATAGTTATAATGCCTCACTATTTTCGTCTCTTTGCCCAGATTTAGGAACCTTTTCTAAAATTTTCTCTACACTAACTGTGTAGACTTCGTTCGTTTTGATTTGTAACGAATTGTTTAGTGAAAAACCTTTCTCCTATTTATAGAAAGCGGACGCGTCATTAACGGTCCACCGAATGGATGCGTTAATCACGCGTCCACTTTTCTTTTTTTTTTTCTCTTCCTCCGCAGCCTTCTTTGATTGCAAAAACAAAACGTGTTTGTTTTTTTTTTTTTCTTCAAACTTGTGTGGTGTCCACATGTCGGAGGGACTCAACAAACACTTTATATTGCTCATAGCCAAGCTATAACTTACAAGCATATTCAGGGTAGACGGCATGTCAGTCCGCTAGACTTTCATCCTAAGAAAACTGACCGTTTCTATTTTATTTTGATACGACAATGAAATTCGGCTATTTTACTATAAATCCATTTTCATGCACTCGCATCTTCTAAGGTGTTATCAAGCATATTGTCTTTCATTCCTTTTTTTTTGGGTCTTTTAGTCTTATAGTAAGCTACATTGGATACACTGCTTCGAATCAATGCGCTCCTCAGGGACGCTGCACAACTGGTGAGCTTCCAACTTAGTTGATTGACCATTTATTGGCAGCAGCATCGAAATGAGATGGTATCCATATTGATGTCGAAACTGATAGGCAAACACATCATTCTAGGTTACACCATTTCAAAGTGATGATCTGTTATAATTTTGGCTAGAGTTTAGGTATTAGACACTGATGTTTAAAAATAAGAAAAATGTATGAAAGGTTACTTTCAAAAAATAAACTTTTGTTACTGTTGATGTTCCACATGCGTTCCTCATTATTTTATAAGGCCATTTGAAGATTGTGAAACTACAATGTTGGATGCAACTAGCAATATTTTTGGCATCTGTATCAAACTTGTGTGAAGATATGGTTTTTGGCCTCAGGAGTGTGCTTCAGGAAGCTATTCTAATGAAAAATCAGTTTCCACTCTTTGTTTCCACCAAGTTACTCAACTCTTTTGGTGATAGAGAATCTCAGTATTCCTCCTTCTTGGTATAAAAGTTTTGTAATATCTTGCTGGTGTGATAGTTCATAGTAGGAAAGATATATGTGTTTGAGGCCATGTCTATTCATGATTTATGCATGGTCTCTTACTTTTGATATCGATAGTTGTTTGATATTTTTACTTCACTGATCGTTTGTTACCTGGACATCTCAGGAAATGGATTCTTAGCACTTAATAATTGATTAGGATCTATCTGAAGTTTCTTTTGAAGCTAGTCGGTGCAATTATTCAATATATTATCATTGTACAATGCACACCAAAAGGACAAATATGGAAACGTTTAAGAATGATAGAGTACACCAAAACTATAATGTTGGAAATTAGTAAACTGATAAATTTTTTTATTTTTGGTCTTATCAGGTGTGTGTATTTTCTAGCTGTTGGCGTAATTATTGACTTCAGGGTATAAATTAATGTTTTCTTAGAGAACACGGAATTATTAGAAAATTAAAAAATATAAACCTTCTACGGCATTAATGTTCACATACAACATGGCAAGGAGTCACTTTGTGGTTTTGGTATTCTTCTATGATCATATTCATAGAGAAATATTAATATTATCTCCCTTGAATATATGCATCAGGTTTTTCTCCATTTTCACTAGCACTATGGCAAGTATCCACAACATATGCATAGCAAGAATTAAGACCTATAATTCCTGTTAAATGTTGCCTTTCTAAAACTAATCTGATATGATATTTTTAATTGTGTTTGTAGTTCTCGGAGCTACTGGAACATAACTAGAAGAAGAGTATAAAGATTTCCAGACTCATGAACATTATCAGCCTTGGCGCATCCCCCATCACCAGAGATGGTAGCTTTGCAAGTCACGGCAGCTCTGTCAAGTTATGAAAATAGAAGTCCAATAAGGCATTTAGCTTTTGCAGGAATTCTATGGAGCAAGCAATGGCATATTGGGTTATATCACTATGTAATATTTTTTCTTATCCTGCAGTAAATGTATTAGATTGCTAAATGGTAATTGTAGTGCCATTTTTTTGTGATTCTATTTGGTTAAAGTTCTGGAATAAGAAGCAGGGTGAAGCTGTGTTTGGCGAAAGATTTGATGTTATGATTCCTATTTCGGTAAAGATCATGTGCACAGAAATTCAGTCTGATTACTGATACTGTTTGACCCTTTTTTCTTTAATTGAATTCCTATATATTATTAATTCATATTGATTCTTAAATTGTTTGGCCTGTGATAAGTGTTATTTTATAGTTATTTTTAAATAGTCTTTTATTTAGATTTTTAGTAGTTTTATTTCGTTAATTAATTTTATTAGTTTTATCTCTATTTATTCAAAGGCTTCCTTGAATCATAATTCTTTGTCTTGATGAATTGTAGGGTTTTACACAGAAAAGAGCAAAATAAAACAAAACCACTTTAGGCCCCTAGGCACGCCCGTGCTGAATTCAAAGAAAAATCAAGTGGAGACTCAGATTCTAGCACGCCCAAGCCGTGCTATATGGCACGCCCGTGCCAAAAGAGGACATCAACCCAAAGGCGTGTTTACTTAAGCATGGCCCATGCTGCATCTCATCCTTGAAACTCAGAGCCTAGCACGCCCTAGCCGTGCTATGTGGCATGCCCGTGTCACAAATCCTTATCTAGGCGTGCCCCTGAGCACGGCTCGTGCTGAACCTTCCTTAGAACTCAGGCTCCGGCACGCCTTGACAATGCCGCACAGCACGCCTGTGCTTCGAATCAAGTGCTATCTTGAGTCGAGAATGCCAACCAGTCCCTATCACTTACATGGGCCCACTTGAGATATTTTCCTGGCATGCAAATCGAGTTCTAATCTTATTTAGGTGCATGGAAGAGTCCTAATTGAGAAGAAATTCAAAGTCTAAACAGTTTCCTACTTCCAAAAAGATTTCTTACTTAATAAGGACTCTATTTCCTAAACTCTTACTTAATAAGGACTCTATTTCCTAAACGGAGTTAGATTTTCTCCCAGGAAAATCCATATAAAGAGAGCAGCCATTCATTGTAGAAATATCTCCAATTTTACACTCTTTTTCTCTATTATTTTCTCTCTTTCTCCAAGACTTCAAGCATTCAAGAATTGTCAAGAAGATTCAAGGATGCTGTCCACATATCTGTTGACTAGTTTTTATTTCTAAAATCTAAATCTTGTTTTACTTTCATCATTCATATTGATTATGGAATTATTATCAAGTTTAGTTGAGTTCTATTTAATTACTATGTCGAACTAAATTCTCATACTAGGGATTTGATGTAGCTTAATTTCTATTCCAATTTATAATATTAGAGTTGTTTTTCCTTGTTCAAAGTATAATTTAATATTGAAATTAATGCTTGCAGGCAGAGTTTTTCCCCTGGATTGATTTATTTCATTAATCACTATCGGTAGAAGGTTTTTTGATATGAAAAAGGTAATAAATTACATGAGAATAATAACTTGATGCGGAAGCTATATGGTTTGACTCATAGGGGTTTTCAAAGCTATATGGTTTGACTCATAGGGGTTTTCATAAGTTAATGACCTTAGGTTATGAATTCACAAAACAAACTATAAGACTTAATGATTTAATTAATGTTTGATTGCGCTATTGGAAGATAGGTAATTAGACCGAGTTAAAATAGCTAACAATACAACGGGAGAGCTTGTTAGTGATTTTAGGGTTGTTTCCCCTCCTTGAACAATTAAAATTGATTAACGAACGAATAAAATAAATTGGATAGAATTAAGTGAAGTCAAAATCTCTAGTAACTTTAAATTCTTGATTTCTTTTCATCAAATATTCTTGCTTGATTTCTTTTTGTTCTATTTTATTTGTTTAATTTAATTTTAAAAATAATTTCCCTTATTGCCGTTTAAATAATAAGTTAACATAATTTTGGTACTTGGTATACAATCCCTATGGATACGATACCCTACTCATTCTATATTACTTGTTACGATTTCGTACACTTGCGAAAATCACTATCAGCTTGCATGCTAGATATGCTTATTGACCAAAAATGCTTCAAAAGTAATTCTTAAATGAGAATCATGGAAGCTTTTATTACTTCCAATTGAAGTTTTAGATTTTCGTGGATAATGGAAGAAAATCTAATGAGAATGAAAAAGAGGAATGAAATGGAACTTGAAGGAAAGTCTATGTAATATGAACATTTTTTGGAACATATTTTAAATTACCATTGCAAATCCTTTCTATTCTTTTACAATCCAAGCACATGCAATGGAATTCTTGAAAAGGAAAACTATTGAGAACAACAACATGAATTCTCCATTTAGCAATGTACAACGAGCATTCTATTTCGCAACAAATCAAGAACTGAAATGCATGACGGAGGATGCTTATTTTTCCATAAAAAGGAAAAGAAACGGATGTAGACGCTTAAATTTTATCCCTAAAAGGTTCAGTGATGATACACCATATTTTGCATAAAATTGGATCGGGATTCCCGAGCGTCCTGGTTCTTAGACGCATGGTCCACAGTTAAAATTATCTACGTTTTTAACCATTTTTACTTTTTTTGGTCACTAGGTGTTTCACAACAAAATCGGACCTGGGAAGTGTGTCGGGCCCCCTAACATATTTCTTGATGCACCGCCTTATTTCGCCTGCCACCTGGTCCGATTCGGTAAAAGTGGGCCCAGTCACGTTGCAGTCCCTATAGTGGCTTTTTTTGCCACGTCAGCCCTAAATGGGGCTACCCCACCCTTAAATGTCTATAAATAGGCATTAGGGGGAGGGGGTGGTGAGTTTTAGATGGGGGATTTGTAACATCCCTTCCCGGTCCACCCGTTAACTCGAATGAACCGAGCCGAGACGCTACAATCTGGTTCAACGTATATCCTGTCATGCTGATATCACCCTGTATGCGAGATATGAATATAAAACACTCCCAATTAAAATATCAGACTTCCAATATCTCCAACTAATCATCACCAACTAATCATTTCATAACACAATAACACTTTATATAAGATAGTTATAACTGTATAAAGTCCTCCAATAGCATTTAATATTCAGGCAATTAATGGCATTCATGATCTATCTCAGTTCTTCATGACCTAATTCATTACCAACTATAGTAAAATATTTCATATTTCAATTCATTTCCTCCAAATACTTACACAAAAATAATTACATGCTTTCAATTATATTCCAATTACAGGAAGCTTTAACAAATGGAAAATTATACATGCCAAAATCTTAATACATGCCCATATATAAACTTACTATACAAACTTCTCAATTCTACTATGACCCAATTAGTCACTTCTGCCCTTGAACTTTACTCCTCAAGTCTCCAAGTTACCAACCACGATCATTCAAAAACCTACGCGTTTTGATAAAAAATCGACGCAGGCTGCAGTATAAAACTCAGTGGTTCTCATAATTCACATACTAAACAAAGTGCGGGGATTGGCCCCCATAACTTAAATACAAAGTTTCATAAAGCATTGATTACTCTAGAATCAGTAAATTTTCAACATAAATGTCTCTTTTGCAACAATAAACTTCTAATTCATATCTAATTCATAAACATCAATAATTGAGTTCTAATTTTCTCATAACTCCTTTACATGAACCTTAAATCACACATTATGATTCTATCATGATCTTACCTGCTATTCATTGTGTTGTATGAATGAAATCAATAAACATGTAAGAATACATAACAGTCTATGTTCATTGTCTTACTTGCTATTCATTATGCTCTATGATTTATGCACTTTTAGTCACATCATATAAGTTATGATTAATAACATCTCATGACTGTATGGCTCCTTAAAGATTCAATAAATACACTTGTAAGCATATATAGCATTATACTTTCATGATCTTACCATATCTGTATGGCTCCATAAGGTTTATAGTGAAACCGAAAAAAGACTAGTGATAAGCAAAAAAAAACTGTTTGAAACTGGATAAAACTGTATGCTTGGCTGCTATGGCCTGTATAATTTCATATTCCACTCAACGGGCCTGTTAGCCAGGAGTTATCAAACTGTATTTGAGGCACAGATCTTGCTAATTCTATTTCGCGAAACATAGCCTTATCTACATGGTTTCTAACCGTTTCTACCTAACCTCAATGGAGCATATTAATGGAATGTCAATAGATAAGCAAAAGCAATAGATAAAACAAAAGCAAAGTAACTGTGTCCTAACTTGTATGCTTGTGTCATGTTATTTTCACACCATTTGCATGCTTGCATTTTGTGTTTATACATGTATACATGTTGTCTTTTTGTTTTAAAATGGTTGAAGACATACAAGTTGAGAAAGGAATACAATTATATAGAATTCATAACTTCATACACCATTTCACATCATTTCACGTATGCTGATAGCCTCGCAAAGCGAGCAACTTGTGTTATGTTAGTTTCACATCATTTGCATGATTGCATTTTGTTTTTATACATTTGCTCATGTTGTCTTTTTGTTGTAAAATGATTGTAGGAATACAATTTGAGCAAAGAAATATAATTTCATAGAAAAAGAGGTCCAAAAAGGCATCAGAACACAAGTCGCAAGCGCGACATTAAAATTCACGAGCGCGAGAAGCACACAAGAGAGTCAGAGAGTTTACCGGCACAAATCACAAGCGCGACATGAAATTCGCGAGCGCGAGTCGTGTTTCCAACCTGCACAGGTTGTACTATTTTGGTCATACAATTGCATAGAAAATGAAGTCCAAAAATGCATGAAAACACAAGTCGCGAGCGCGCCTTGCAAAGTCGCGAGCGCGAGATGCACACATGAAGGTCAGTGTGTTATCAGGCACAAGTCGCGAGCGCGAGAAGTGCCAAATGAGAGTCAGAGAGTTTCAGGTGAAAGTTGCGAGCGCGCAGTGCAAATTCGCGAGCGCAAGAAGTGCAGTGCGAGCTCGTCATGCAATTCGCGCGCGCGCGTCGCGTTTTCCAGCCTACACAGTCTGTACTCTTTTGGTCATATCTCTCAATATACAGCTCCCCGATTTGAAATGATTCAAAAAACCCATGTAAACTAACCATAGAGAACAAAATAACTCTTTCTATGACACTTCCTTAATTTCCATTCATTAAATGCGGTAAAAAATCAAGATGAAGTTACTTGAAGTCAAAATTTTCCAGCAGCCCTTGGTTTCGCATAAACTCATTATTTACTTCATTTATTTCAATACCTCCCTACTGTTCTCCCCTGTTTCTCACCATTTACCAGACCTCCCACTCAAACCATGAAGAAATATTGTCTCATTAGCAAACACACCACACAATTCTCATGCAAGAAATTGAGTAAACTAAAGAAGATAGCACACCTTACGCCAATAAGCTTAAGCTCTTCTTTTAGCTTCCTTCTACCTTTTTGGCTCACCTCTCTGTACAATAAGAGGTTCTTATAAATTAATCTTTAACAATAATCACCAAATGAGTCAAGTATGAAATTCAGGAAGGTTTACTTACTTGGATAGAATAAGAAGTTGAATTAATGTTTAACTCCATTAAAATCTTCACCCACCATTAAACGTGATGGAGAAAAGGAAAGTTGTAAGAGGAATAGTAGAGGAAAGAGATGAAGATAAGGATGAAGAAATTGAAAATTGAAATGGAATCCACGGGTAGTCTCTAGATTTCAATTGATTTTATGTGAAAATTTACCAAAATTGGTACCTTTCAAGATGTCACATGGTACAACTTAAAAATACCTCAAACTTTATACTTTAGTGAATAAAGTCCTAATCCTTATACTTTGATTCTTTTTTGTTCTTCAAGTAAGTCCTTTCTTTTCCTTCTTCAAGTAAGTCCACTTCTTTTCCTTATTTCAAGTACATCCCATTCTAGCCCACTCAAGAATCTAATGGATCGAACCGGGTTTTGGATCAGCCCGACTCGACTCTAAGCAACGACTCGATTCAATAGAAAAATGGGACGTTACAGGATTTTTGAAAACTAAGGGGAGACTTGAATTTTTAAAACTCAACTTAAAAATCCAAAGGCAACTAGTGTCAACCTTGGATCCAAGTTGAGATTTGTTATTTAATCAATCAAAAAAACCTCCCGAGATCAATCAAAAATCCTAAAAACACAAATTTTAATCTTGGAACTCGAATTATTGGATTGAGAACAAAAGAGCTGGGTTTTTTCATCCATTTTCATTCAATCTTCAAGTGAAACCATCAAAAGCAGTTTATGAGAATCTTTAATCTATTTCCTCATCTTTTTACTTTCTTTTTTGGTGTTTAAAACTCTGAGTCAGGTTGTGAGGAAAACATAGGATCAACCAAACAATGGCCTTTGCATTGCTGCGGCGTGTGGCCATTAGTAATGGCGTGTGCCACTTTCCAGTGCCTCACGCCACCAAACAAGGGCCTCTGCATTGCTGTGGCATGTGGCCATTAATAATGGCATGTGCCACTATGTGTGGCCTATGCCACTATGTGTGGCCTATGCCACTTCCCAGTGCCTCATGCCACCAATGCCTAGATCTCCTGTTTTTACCCTGTAAAACTCTAGAAGCCTTCCTGATCTGGAAAAGGCCTTGTGCCACTACGTGTGGCGTGCGCCCCATGCTATCTCCTGTGGTGCAAGACCATTCAATTTAGAGGCTTTGAATGTACAAAAAACTTAATAAACATCTTGATTCGAAGATCCAGTGACTAAGCTTCGACCTTAAAAGGTTCGTGATGCGTATTAGGTCATATATGGATCAAATAAACAAATATAATGAGATTGAGAACAATGATTGATGTATTTTCTCATCTTTCAAATACGAACATCAAGATCATGAGTTTAAATCTCATATAACCATTTAAATTCTTGCGCTTTAATTATTGTTCTTTAATTTACAAGCACTTTATTATTCTATCCTTTATTTATGTCTTTAAATTCAACGCCTATTGTTCATTATTGTGCTAACTCCTTTATTCTTCATTCTTGTATTATGAACATGCATCATATTTCCATTATGTGAATGAGTGATTGATTGTTGGTTGGGTTGTATGATTCTATGATTCTAAGAATAATGTTTATTTTGTGTTTTTGTTGATTATGGATGTTTCACTCTTGTTATGCTTTAATATTGTATTGTTGCAAAATGTAAAGGGTCCATAAGAATTTTAATTATTGCTTATATGTAATATTAATTGGGTTTGGAAAATTTGGAGGGGTTATGGTAGATTGTAATAATTAGGGTGGTTTGTAATTCTTTTCTCCTCCCTCCTTTCTATGTGGATGCTTTTTGTTTCATGTTTATTATATCTGTAATAATTTGCTTGAATGACATATTTTTCAAACATCACATCAAAATTGTTTTACATCTCGATTATGAGTTAATCTCATTATTAATCATTGTGAATCTTTGGACAACAAGGAGGCCAGTTTAACCGGGCGAAATGGGTGCCTAACACCTTCCCATTTTGTACCTAACGCTCGAACCCCGTCTCTAGTGGAAAACCAGATTAGTCAATTCTAAAGAATCGACCAATTCGAGAATTTTTCCCTAAATAAAGGTAGCGACTCCAAAATAAAACTCTTACTAAAGTAAGAGAACCTTTTTCGAGGATTAAACGAGTTTAATAAAAGAAAACCATTTTGATTAAATTATGGGATAAGATACCAGATTTTCTTTCAAATATATCTGCTCTGTCCCATCTCGTATTCTTTGTTTGCAATAAGTAGAGCGGATTCGCTGTTCAATTTAATTTTGATATAAATATGGCACTTTGCAGAATTTCACCTTGATTTACTACACTGCGTGTTCTATTCCTTGTTATTCTCAAGACATTTCCAAGCAAATAGACAATATTCATGAACAATTAATATTTTTGTATACATAAACATAAATCGAAAAGCAGAAAAAATAATAATTGCAAGAAAGAAAAACGAACAATACATATCACAAAATATGACAATATTGTGATATTTGAGTCCCAAAATGAACTCGATTAGAATCGAGTTAGGAACATGGCTCCATGTCCATTATTAATTAATGTTTGACAATAGATAAGTTGTATGCTGACTTTGGAGAGCTTCTATCAACTAGTGGGGAAAAGGGCAAGCTGAGTACCATTATACAACCCGGGCGAAATTGAAAATCCGCGGCCTAGCCGTCAACTAAAGCTCGTGTTTGCCACCCAAATCAAAGATTCCATGTATATTATGTACCTATACGCATCGAGCTAAGCGAAGTAAAAACCACCGAACGCGCTTAAGCTCAGAAGGCTTTGTAAAGAGAGAAACCTGAAGAGATCTCTTTGAAGTCCAAAAATCATATGCTAGAGGAAAGAGAATTTCGCCGAAAGCCAATTCGAGAACTCTATTGTCCTGGCCGAGAACAACGTTAAAAATCACATATAGAAACCTGAGTTCAGGCCCCTACGACTCCGACAATGCGATTAAGACAATATCGATCGTCCCGGTGCCTTACTAAGTGAAAAAGGGATGAGTAAGGTATGCGTAATTTTGTGCTGTGAGGACTTAATACGAGTTAACTCAAAAGAAGGAGAATTCTTGAACATAAAGCTTATTGTCCGAATGTGAACAGATTTTCTCACACTCTCCATAGGGCCGCTGTTTCAACACAATTCTTACCGAATCACTTTGAGGCAACAATAATCGAACAATCAGATTAGTCCCTCAACCTGGGCTTTAGAGTTATGATTTTACTCCGAATTGGTAGAATCACACAAAGATCGGGTTCTTCCTATTGACTTCGATATCTTTATGCTGTTCGTGATTATACACGTCATTCAATTAAGTATATTGATAATTTGCACCCTTGAGCAGACATGAAAAAGAAAAAGAGTTATTACGGGCGCTTCACCTATTTTTCGGTGGTAATAGGGGAACTTTTATATCTTTGGCACTTCACTAGCCAGGGTCCCCATGTCTCTCTTTTTTTTAGGGGGAACTCAAAAAATATTGCCCTCCTCGAAGAGTAGTGCATTCTTACTCGTGTAAATCTCGGACTAAACCTCGGGAATGGTGTATATTCTAAAACCAAAGGACCATGGTGTTCTTTACACAGTTGACAGTGAGTTCGTAACAATACGTGAAATATGTAGAATAGGGTATATGTTGTACGCGAAATAAATCTTTAGATATATTAGTCAAATGATCAATAAAGCTAGGCGTGAATAGAAACAAAATACGAAACATATGACATGTATAGCTGCAAGAAAGATTTCTATCCCTTAGACCTTTGAAAATGTATATTACAAATTTAAAGCTTCAAATCCCACATGCAAAAAGTGTCGTATTTGGAGCTAAACACTATTCCGTGAAGGATATCTTCATCTAAAGGGTGCATCCAAAAATGGGCTATAATGATACGGTATATTAGAGGGAACATAATACATGTACCTGATTGATGGCACCATAATTTCGATGCGTAAGCTAGAGCTACTAATTATGAGCGATAAATGCAGCACCAAGGACGCGAAAAAGAATGCGTCTGTCGTGTTTATAACCTAAGGAAGGCTACAAGTAGCCGATCATGGGCTCCACGGTTTCATGTCTAACTGCAAGAATCTCTAGCAGAGTAACCCTCGACTTATACTTAGGTTGGTGTCCGCATGTATTCCTCATAGATATATATACTAATCGCTTATGGAACAAGGAGTAGTGCAGTCAAGGATGGCCGAAATTCACGAAAAAGCGCACTTGATCAAGAAGCCGTGCATTTGTTTACGCAGACCGCCGATGTCTGAAGCGATGCGATTTACGATTGTGCTATGCTATATTCATGGTGGCCTCTGTTTTAACGCTCAATCACCTGCAAGGCCTCTACATGGAAAGTACTTCTTTTGTTGTTGCTGGCTCGTAGAGCAATCAACTTGTACTCAGTGGATCAGTATTAGAACGCTAGAGCTCAATGGCGTTGCTACAAATACCTTTTAAGTCTTTAATGACAAAGAAATTCACCTGAAGAATACTGAAGTAGATATTAAATGGAATTAAATATATGCTGTAATGTGTATTATATCTATTTAAAACCTCAGCAAATGAGGATGCATCCTGGTAAAGAATTAAAATATGAGAGTTGAAATAATACAAATACAAAAGATATGATATAATAGAAAGTTTTGTTTGTTCTTGGCGCTTCTAATTTGTCTGAGGCTCCTTGATATTACCACTAAGCTTGTTCACAACACTATAAAATCCTACATAACGTCTATCAACATCTAAATACTACAACACGATTATTAATCCATTTATTTTACATTTTCTATATGAAATAAGTAATCTCACTCTTGAAATAAATATATTTCTTTTATAGAGCAACAAGTGCCGGATTATTTCAACTTGTTATAACAGTGTATAGGATGGCAAAAGTGGTGTCAATATGTTCTAGATTTAATGCTCTCTCAGACATCACAAATTTGATAAATCGTAAGATATTTAAATATATATAGTACATATCCGGAAAGGCAGTTGTGTGTTATATGAGCGCCCGGTATCCTTAGAGCTGTATGTCCAATTACACGCACAGAAATTGACCTAATGTGTGCTAAGTACGAGAGCTCACTAACATTGTGCAATTCGATTGTCGGATAGTAGATGTGTTTTTCCTCGACTCGAACATGTATCTTTTTCTATAGATTTGCGAGTATTTCTTATGTCTTTAGTGACCTGATAGGGTGAGCTAGGTTCTCTGTGCAGAAAATGTTAATATTGACAAAATCGAATGGATGCTATATCATAACTAATTAACACTTATTTGGTATTAAATATGGCATATTATAAGTTGATGAGTCGTATTCACGAGATCCAAAACTCCGCTTATGTGGAGAAATACGTCCCAATTTGTCTGCTAGTCATAACTAGTAGTCTATCAGACTGGTAACTATGCCTAAACATAGTATATAGAGGGCACAAGGTATGGTTAAAGCTATGGGCATGTAATTGGAGCTTGGGTTAAGACTTGAGTCGAGAGTGCCATCTGGAAAGAATTAATTATGTAAATAAACAAAGTCCTTTGATAGAATGTATTATCCCTTTATACTGCATTGTATTGCTCATACCCCCTTAATGTCCCAAAACTAATTTGTAATCAAGTCATACTTGATTCGATTTCTTGTTTTCACTTTCTCATATCTATTCTTATGTGTATGACCTTCTAGGTTCCAAATATATTGACAACAAATATAACTTAAATTATTTAATCAATATTTGAAGGTCAAGTACATTGTCTATCTATATGTCAAGACTATCTAAATATTTGGAAAGTTAAAGTGGTTTGACTTAACCTTGTAGTGCATGATTTATCAGTGTAATTAATATCCCTTAATCATTAATGTTCTGATTTAGTAATTAGGCATGAAGTGTGTCTCCTTTACTGAATCGTGTTTGTTCTCTTAATCTTAGCTGATCGTTTGAATGAAATTACAAATCTAATTTGCTAATTTCATTCTACTTTGTGCAAAGATTTCTTAATCAATACTAGTAGAGAATAATTAGAACATTTTTTTTTGATTTACCTAGGGTGATGAATCTTCTCTTAATTACACAAGTATCTCCATACAGCTCCTACTATGTCCAATTAATCATTGCTTATTATTCATGAATAAACAATGTGAACGAAGAATCAAAACATAATCATCCCCATATAAGATAGCTTAGTAATTGCAAGTCAAAGGACCACTTACACAACCATCACTTAAGAATTCCATAAACACATGTAACTTTCCATATGGAATTTTCATGCAGGTCAATTCAGTGGACTTGTTTAAATAACAAGCACCTACATATTAGGTCTAGATATCACATATATCTTAGCTTATGAGAACCGCTGCTTCCTTAAGAAAAGACATAATATTTACTAGTCTCAACAGCTCTAATCATCGTTAAATAATGAGGAGAACATTGACCGGGAATATTTAGAGATATTACTTTAATGCAAATATAAAACTCATAATTATAACCATACTATAATTTATTTCACAAAGCAATATTGTCTCATGGACTTTATTTTTTACCAAGATTCAAACAATATAATATAAAAGATAAATAAATGCCTTTTATTAATAATAAAATATTTATTACTTGAAATATTATATCCAAAATATAACTAATCAAATTGGTTATAGGGCATATAACTAACAGGTATGGTATAGGAAATGTGTTAGGCATCCGAACCGTCTAATTTAAACCAGCCTCCTAGTTGTCCATTGATTCACAAAGATCAATAATATGATTAACTTAAATTGAGGTGTAAACATAATATTATTCTTGCTATGATCATATTCATAGGATAAACATAATATTGTTCTCATTTGAATAGAATGGATTCATGATTCAGGTTTTTCTCCATTTTGCGATAGCACTATGGCAAGTATCCACACAGATGCATAGCAATGAGTTCAAACTCATAATTCCTTTTAAATGCTGCCTTTCTAAATTAATTGATTTGATATTTTTACTTGTGGTTGCAATCCTTGGAGCTACGGAACATAGTTGAGAAGAAGAGTATGACAATTCCAACTCATGAGAATATTATTTCAGCCTTGGTACAGTTCCCTATCACCAGAATGGTAGCTTTTGCAAGTCATGATAGCTCTGCTTAGCTATGAAAATAGAAGTCCAAATAAGGCATTAGCTTTGTAGAATTCTGTGGAGCAAGCAATGGCATATGGGTTAGATAAGCTATGCAATATTTTTTACTTATCTTGCATAAATGTATTAATTGCTAAATGTGTAACTTGTAGTGCATTTTTTGTGATTCTATTTGGTTGAAGGTTTTGAGAATCAAGAAGCAGGTGGAGTGGTTTGTTTGGCAGAAGATTTGATGGTAGATTCCTAATTGGCAATAGATCATGTGTACAGAAATACAGTTCTGATATATATTGTTTAAGCCTTTTTCTTTCTTTTAATTAATTCCTTTATATAGTATTACTTTTATTTTAGATTCTTAAATTGGTTGGCCTGCATGCTAGATATGCGTACTAACCAAAAATGCTTCAAAAGTAAACCTCTTAGATGAGAATGATGGAAGCTTTTATTAGTTCCAAGACATAACATGGAAGTTTTTAGATTTTTGTGGATAATGAAAGAAAATCTAATGAGAATGAAGAAGAGGAACAAAATGGAACTTGAAGGAAAGACTATGTAATATGAAAATTTTTTGGAACATAATTTTGAATTACCATTGCAAATTCTTTCTATTCCTTTACAGTCCAGGCACATGCAATGGACTTCTTGAAAAGGAAAACTGTTGAGAACAACAATATGAATTCTCCATTTAGCAATTTACGGCAAGCATTCTATTTTGCAATGAATCAAGAAGCGAAATGCATGACAATTGTGTGAATTCCAACGTCTGTGGCAAGGAATTTATAGGTGCGTTGCTAATTGAGATGAGAATGTAGATAATTTCGTGTTGCATTTTATTTGTTCTTTATTAAATGTTTGATTCAAAAGGATTGGTTTGGGATTTATGCAGTGATGGGTTATCATTAGCCTAAGGTTTATGATTTTCGGTCTTCAGAAAAGTTGAAGGTTGCTAACTTCTTAGCCAAAGTGCTCAAAATTGGCAATCGGGAGGTATACAGAAAAAATATGAAGGCCAAGCCTTTCTTATTTTTTTTAAAAAATTATTATTATCTATTATTTAGTAGGAAATTTCTTTTTTATTAAAAAAATATTTGAATAAATTTGTGCTGAGAGAAGCTAAAAATGAATGTGATTTGGTAGCTAAATGTTACTATGCTAAAAGGAATTTATTATGGGAATTCTTGGAAAGTGGCTTGAAAACAAGATTGAAATCCAGTGAAATGATATAATAGCAATGAGAACTTTTATTTAAGAAAATCAGCCAGGAATTTCATAGCTTGAGGTTCTTTACTTTTGCTTTTCTTTTATTTGAGATATATATAAAATGATTTTTGGGAAGCATATTCCAACCTTGTCACCAGACAGATTCAATTTTTCTTTACTGGATTTTGCCCCTATAATAACACAACAAACATATGTGGTGATTTTCTTCTTGTAGTTGAACTGGGCTTCTAACTTATTTTGTGGAAAAAGACTCATAGGCTAAGAAAACACAGAAAGTGACAACTGACAAATAATTTTACTGAGGCCAAGCATCCACTTATAGGTTTGTAAAATGTTTTTTAGTGCATGCTATTTTTGTACTATTTCCACTAGCACAATCATTCTAATAAGTTTATTATCTGTGTTTCCTAATTAAAATTTGCTTTTAACCTATTTAGAGAGATTATTTATCTCAAATGGAAATTAATGGTGCAAATATGTTGTAGAGATTATTATCATACTAAAAGTGAAAGGAAAAAGACAGTGGAAGAATTCTACTGCTGGGAACACATCAACTAAACCTATGATTTTGTAAGCAAAATTAACATTAGTATTACATAGTTATTTTTTGTTTAATTTGTGTGTATCTGAAATTGGAAATGAAAGACGGACTCCAAATTCCTGTTAGCGATAAGGTATATGAATTCATTAGTTTACGTGAAAGTGACATTAAGGTAAAATAATTTTATTTATTTGTTATATCATCTAACTCTATTGCATTGAAATAGACATATCAATTTAGAAGTATACACATCAATTTCACAAATATGCATTGCGTTCGATGTTTGTGTTTTTCTCGCTACTCTTTCTCCACATATTAGGCTCTGTTTCAGTCCTTGCTCGCCTATATTTTAGAGGGAAGGTTCCTGTTACATTGTCATATGTCCAGGCTTCCATTTTACTCTGCATGGGCTTGCAGAAGCAAGACTTCGCTTATATTGAGGTTTGATTCTAAACTAATTAAATAATTATTCGGCTATATAATATACACATACATGACTTGCTCATGCATGCACTTGAGCTTTATTTTATTTTGTAATTGGGCATTTGGAGCTTGTTGAATTGTCATTGCAAGGACAATTGAAGTTGGAAAGGACACCAATTTTGAGACTTTTTATGCAATGTCAAGGTATTCTTTTTGTTTGGATAAGCAGTAGTATTCTTTGATTTGCTTATGTTCTTTTGTTACCCCTAAAATGTTAATAACATTTGATTTTGATTGATATGTCCAGGCTTCCATTTTACTCTGCATGGGCTTGCAGAAGCAAGACTTCGCTTATATTGAGGTTTGATTCTAAACTAATTAAATAATTATTCGGCTATATAATATACACATACATGACTTGCTCATGCATGCACTTGAGCTTTATTTTATTTTGTAATTGGGCATTTGGAGCTTGTTGAATTGTCATTGCAAGGACAATTGAAGTTGGAAAGGACACCAATTTTGAGACTTTTTATGCAATGTCAAGGTATTCTTTTTGTTTGGATAAGCAGTAGTATTCTTTGATTTGCTTATGTTCTTTTGTTACCCCTAAAATGTTAATAACATTTGATTTTGATTGATCAAATATGTTGACATTTTTTTGGGACCTTTTACAGTTTCAATGGATTACTCATTTTTTAATGCTTTTCTATTTTACTATACAGAAATTGAAATAAGGTGATAAGAATATAAACTTTACTTAATTGTAATTTTTGCAGTTTCGATGGATTTGATGAGATATGACTTTTTGGAGTTTTGATTTGATTTGGATGATCATTCAGGTTTGATGGGATGAAAGCGGTGCTAATTTTGCTATCAAATTTACTGCTGCTTATTTAAAGTTTTGTTATTAATTCCTAATATATGAGTTTTTGAAGTTTTTATTTGATTTGGACGATAATGCAATTTTCATAGGATGAAACTTGTTCTTATTTTGTTGTGAAGTTCACTAATTTTTTTGCTCACATGCAAAAAGCTACTGCTTATTTGAAGGTTTGCTATTAATTATTTTTTTCAACATTTATCATCCTATTATTTGTTTTGAATGAATTTCACTAGATTTAATTTACTCACATTTTTAAAACTGAATTTCGAATGTAATATATCAGATTTTAAAGTTTAGATTTAATTTGTTTGGCATTTATTATTTTTCTGCTACAATTTTATCTCTATTTTTTCTTGTTCATTACTGTGTATTTGTACGATCATTTTTTTTTCCTATTACAATAACATGATGCATACATGGGAATGAGTGGCTCTCCAACTTAACAAACTAAGAATGTTTGTATTTTGTTTTAAAGGTATTACTTCACTAATTTAAGAATGAGACTTTGCTTTCAGGCAACTGTCATATTTTAGTATAATTGTCTTTTCTTGCCTGATTGTTAGTGAAATCAATGATTTCATCTAAAATATATACAAAACATTACTTTAAAGAGGCTATGATGATATTCTATCACAAATCATTTTTGGCGAGGCAATTCAAGGAAATTATAGCATGATGAGATTTTTATCTCATTTGCTCACATCTTTAATTGCAGTCATGATTTAATCATTTATTGATATTTTTTGTTCTGAGCCTCATTTTTAAGAAGCGTATTTATTCTCTATTTGATTTCTTATTTGTATAATTGCTTCGTCATATATTCATATAATAATGTGAGGAATGAGCTTTGAATTTTTAGCAGATGTAAATTAACATGTTATTTTTATCTATTTGTATAATTAGTTACTTCATAATTTAATGTGATATAAATACAGAAATGCTTTGTAAAGTATCATAAGTTCAATGTAAATACATATTATATAAATTGTTCTATATTTAATACAAATATATAAAATTATTTATGATATAAATCAACTCACTGCAAAAAAGATAATCCGCAGCATCGCGCGGGCATAAAAACCTAGTTATATATAAATAAATAGTATATCAAAACATTATAAAATTATTGGTTGGTACATATAGCTACAACATACTAATTACATAAAATAATAATATATAGCTTGAGAGTGGGAGTAATGCTTGGCCAATTTGAAATGATTAAAGAGTTTCTATAGATAATATTTTGAAAATTTTGGCTATGGGCCCATTGTAGAAAAAGAGAACAACTGATTGTTTTATGGGCCCATTAAGTTGTTTGCTGTATTTTAAAAGTTCTATTTTTCTAATAGAAAATTTATTCTATTAATATAAGTAAAACTATATTTTGAATATATTGAAAATAATTTTATAACTGTATTAGGATAAAAAAAATTATGCTAAAGCAATCATGCTCTCAAATTTATTTATATTTTTAATATTAGAGGATTTTTTTATCTACCAAGTGATATATATTTTTAATAATTTATCAATAACATTCATAAATTGCTCATGAATCTTTTAGTTCTAGTAAAAAAAAATAGTCAATAGAACAATAATAATTTAAGAAGTTTAAAATTTATTTATTTTCAATATAATGACTATCATATTCATATATATTGTTGCAAAACAATAAAGGAAAAATATCAATCATTAATAGTTTTATACTTATGAATGCGTGATAATATATAATAAATAATAAATCAGTTAATACTTAAATGAATGCGTGATATATATAATAATGTAATACAAATCAGTTTGAATGCATTGTCCATTTTTCAAAAAAAAAATTTTTCAAAAAAAAAAAAAAAAAGCTAAGTTAATTATAAAATTAACTGTCATAAATTTTAAAATTAATTATTCAAAAAATTTATACTTATCCATCCACTTAATTTTATAATATAAACTCATAATTAAGCTTTGTTTATATAAATCAAAAAGAAAAATCAATTCCATAATATTCAAATAGTTAATTTCTAAGAATTGAGATATATAATTTATTTAAAAACTACTAAAAGATGACTCATGAAAAAAAGTTTGATGATAATTAATTGGACCAATGAATTTAAAATAAAATATGTGTCAAGGTGGAAAAGAGACAAACACCATATAGGTCATCTTTGGTCCAAGAGAAAGATAACTCTATGCATCTTTAAGGCCCAAAATCAATTTGCATGGATAGAATGATCAAAACAGAAGCATTTAAAGATGGTAAAAATGGAATAGGATAAAAAAGTGACGGTTTAAATGGTAATTCACTATTCCTATGAATAGTGAATTTTGGTTGGGTTTTAGTAGGCATGGCCACCGGTTCGGTTCTAAAGGATCTGATCATGGCCAACTGTGGTTCGGTTCCTAATCGAACCTGAACTCGGTGGACTGTAGACGACCGACGATCGAAATCGGCAAGTTAAAATGTTGAAAGACCGGAACGGCGGGTTTACTAAGGCCGCTTAACGGTTAATGTGAATGTTAAAAAATGAATCTGAACCGGCCCGGAATCGGCGGTTTCGGTCCGGTTCGAACCGGATTCACAAACAAAATTATTTGTTGCAATAATACTTAATTTATAAAAAGTAGTGAAAAAAAAAACATCATCATTTTGGTTTTAAAAAAAGGAAGCATCATCATTTCACTTTTTTTCTTTTTTGAAAGCTTATCAACCGTTTGAAGTTTGAACTATTTTTACAAATATCTATTGAACTATACAATTAACAATTTACATAAGGTTAAAGTTCAAATGGCTCTAATTCTTTTATTATAATTTAATTAATTATTTATTTATTTATTATAATTTACTAAATTATCCAAAAATATAATTGTTTTTTTCTGTTATAAAATTGTTTTTTTTCTGTATATAGGGACAATTCTGGAACTTCATAAATGAAAAGATATGTATATATATGATGAGTTGAATTTTGTTTTTCACAACGCAAGTTATATCGTATCATCTCCTCTTCTTAATTGCTTTTATTTCATACATCCAATTCTATAATTCCATTTAATTTCATATTCATTTATTTCATCTTTTTCTTCCATAATCCTTTAAATTTATTGGCAGTCAGTCTAATTCAACAAAGCTCCAGGGAAAGCGAGTTGCCCTCAATAGTCGTGGCAAAAATTGATTCAAATAGTCCATGTGATTATTTTTCACCACAAGGACAATATCTCCCATAATATTTCAATCAGTCAAACCAATCAGATATTTTCAAGAAGCAACTTTTGAGGCAAAAATTGTTCAAACGATAATGGATTGAAACGAAATGCGATTCGAATGTAAATTCCTATTGCAAAAAAGATATGCATTCAAGCTGGAGGAGGATTATGGCACTCCCTCATGTAGGCATTTAAAATCACACATCCAAGTGAAGGTAGGAAGGGATGTAACTCAAACTCAATTATCGGCATCAAGATATGGTGATCCTAAATCACTCTCTATTTTAAATATAGTGATGGAAACTAATAAAAATTGAAAATGGCTTAAATGGGTTTGTATGGAACGATTATTCCTTTTTTCCATTTGGTGAAAAAAATTGATTTAATAACTATTGTAAAAGCATTAAATGCCTTTAGCAAAAAAGAATACCATAGGAATACAGCTTAAAAGTATTCTAATTTTTTTCTATTTATTTTAAAAGAGAAAAAGAAATTTTGGAAAAATTTATTGCGAGAATGTTAATGAGTATAATGCCATTTGTTGTGATTATTTGGGTGTGAGGTTGCTGTGGTGCAATACACTTCATTCTTAATATAGGGTGTTATACATCCTATTGGATTTGATCAGATGTATGGTTATTAACTTCAAAAAATAAATTATGCCTGAGTTTGGTATGGTTATCTCTGGCACCCGACGGTGCGGCATGGGATTATTATTTGTACATGACTTAGATATTATTTTTTATGAAGAATATGGTTTGGACTTAAAAAAGGAATTTGTATAATTAGTTTTGATAATGCTAGTGCAAATTACCGGCATCAAATTAAATGAATTAAAAACGTGCTTTTGTCAACGCTAGATTTGTGGAGCAGGTTTTCACACTATGATGTAGGCATGTCGATATTTCGTTAAATGTTGATGTGTTCAAGATGCATTAACACAGTTAATGTAGTTTTTTACGTTTCAATAAAACATGCTTTAAAATCATTTATGGACACATGGAATATCGTTAGAAAGAATTTGAAAAAATTTTCGTCACTGCTATGGGAAAAAAAATCAATAAAAATTTTCCAAGAAGATTATTCCTAACAAGGTTGGAAATTCAACTACTAAAATGTGTAGGAAATAAAATGTTAAATGAGTCTTATGAATATAAGATATTCTTTCTTTATTTATGCAACTGCATGCATCACATTTTCAATTTTATCCAACCAATTAGACTATTTGTAAAAAAATATTAGATATTTTGCAAGTTTTTGAAAATTGTACAAGAATTTTGAGTGGTGTTTATTATCCTACCTCCCATTTATTTCCCATTGGACTATTTGTAAAAAAATATTAGATATTTTGCAAGTTTTGAAAATTGTACAAGAATTTTTAGTGGTATTTATTATCCTACTTCCCATTTATTTCTATTCCACAATGATGATGATTTACAAGAATGTATATTCATGATGAAAACTAAATGGTTAAAATATTATACTGAAATTCCAGATTTAAATTTAGTTGCATTTTTTATTTGTCCTAGATTTAAATTAGTTGCATTACAAGAATTTTTTCGTCTTTATTATGGATCTTTTAATATTGAGATAGATTATTTTTCTCTTACTAATAATATTTTAAAGTATGTCCGTCAATTGTATGATGAATATTCTAAATTAGTATCTCTTATTCCTCAAGTATCAGATCCACAAACTACAGAATCCACTAAATTTCATTCTACACAATTTACCTTCATGCAAAATGTTTCAAAAAAATCAAGGAAGAGTCCACATTCATACACAGAAATTGAGACATATATTAGCACAAATTTTGAGTTTTTAGGTGATGATGCGAATGAAGACCCAACAAAATTTGAATTTTGATATTTGGGTTGGTGGAAAAAGCATGTCAAATCAGCTTTCCAGTCTTAGCTTCAATTCTTCAATTGCAAAAGATATTCTTGCTTGTCCAATTTCTACTGTTGCAGTGGAACAAGCTTTTAGTGCGGGTGGACAAATTTTAGATCCAACACGCTCAAGATTATCGCCAAATAATGTGGAAATGCAAGAGTGTGTTTACGATTGGACTAGAGCGGTGTTGAGAACTCAAGACCAGCAGAATTCAAGCGACGATGATGATTCCGACTCATTAACGGAAACTAGTGGCACCGATGACTAAAATTAATTGTAATAATTGGGAGGTTATTTTCCAATGTAATAAAAAAAAGAACTACGTGGGCTTTGATTTTCTCTAATCTAATTTTCAAAGAGGATACGTAAGGCAATTTAGAAATTAAAATTTTTTCAATTTAATTTAATTCAAGCCCAAAATAAAAAAAATATAAAATTTTCTATATTAAGTGAGTTAGCAAAATTTTAAATTTAATGTAAATAGTTCTAAAATTAAATAGAAATTTTTTGTTTTAAAATTTTAATTTTTATTTAGTTATAAATTAAAACATTTTAAAATTATTAATTTAATTCATGAATTCAAATCAAAATGTTTATAATTTTTTTAAAATTTGCGTAATGGCTGGAACCGGAATTCGGAACCCGTAAATTTGAACCGTGTTAGCCGGAACCCGTACTGACCGTGACGGAACCTAACAGGAACTCGGAGGTTCAAGGGCCGATTCCGGTTCAAAATTTTAAACATCTCGAAACCGGCGTTCAAATACCGTGCCGGAACCGGAACCGGAGGTTCAAGGGCCGATTCCGGTTCAAAATTTTAAACATCTCGAACCGGCAGTTCAATGAACCGAAACCGGCGGTTCATTGAACCGGCCATGCCTAGGTTTTAGTATATGTATAATATATAGGCTTAACCTACAAAAATACAACGATATTTGTGACTTGTTGCAAAAACACCATAATTTGACCTTTGTCTCCTGGTACTCCAATTTAAAAACCTTATAATATTATAATCCTAAAATCAAAATTAGCTAGGATTTTGAATATAATACTATTAAAATGATTCCCACCAAACTAGTTTGGGTTAACTTAACCCAAGCTCTTGAAATTTATCAAAACTCCTCGTTTTACAGCAATGCACTATTTTGATTTGATTGAAGCAAAACAGTGAGTTTGGTAGGTTTGGTCTAAAATCCCTTATCTTGCCGCACCTGTACCCACTTCCACTCCAGATGCTCAACCATCTTCTCAATCACAGGCTCGCTCTCTAGAAGGCGTAGTAGTTGTTTGGTTTATTTCTCGAAGCCCCGACTACTATTCTCAGCTCATTAACCGTGTTCTTGACTCCAAAACATTTGGGACAGGTAACATCGACAAACTACTGCTTATTGATAGAGAGGAAGTGAGGGATTGGTTCAACTGGAGGATAATAAATTATTACCATGAATAGGATAAAGGAATCTTGTTCTTGCAATTTTGTTCAACTCAGTGCCCAACTGTTCATGACTTTTCAGGTACAGGTTACATGTTCTCTGGTACGGATTAAGGATTTTAGACCAAACCTACCAAAGTCACCATTTTCCTTCTGTTAAATGAAAACGGTGCATTTTGCTGTAAAATAGGGAGTTTGATAGTTTACAGGAGCTTGGGTTAAGCTAACCCAAACTAGCTTGGTGGGACCCATTTTAATAGTATTTTTTTCAAAATCCTAGTATTTTTTATACAATTCTAAGTTCATATGTGCAACAGTAGCCAAGATTGAACGAATAGAGGTAAACCTTACTACAGGTGAAAAGTCTAATCCTTCCTGTTGAGTATAGCTTTTTGCTGCTAAACAAGCTTTATCTTTCAATAGATTTATCCGCCTTATGCTTGATTTTGAGAATCCATTTATTCCCAATTACTTTGCGTCGTAGTGGTAAATCAATTGAGTCCCAAACTTAATTTACTTTCATGGATTTCATTTCCTCTTTTAAAGCAACTTTCCATAATTCTTTTTTAGGACATTCAAGTGCTTTCTTGACTGTCTTAGGTTCATTATCATCTAGAGTGACGATATAAGCCTCATTTTCTATTAGAAAATGTTTCTTTTGAATAAGAATACGTTTACTTCTTTGCAATATCAAATCATTGCTTTCATTAATCAAAATTAGCTCGGGCTCAATCTCAAATCTCCTACTCAATTGAAGTGGGTTAAGCACATTTTTTATGCTCTCACTATCAATGATAGAGCTTCGTTCCATTTTTGGAGTGTCAATTATTTGTTGGCTCGAACCAGTCTCTTCCTTTTCCTCCATCTCATAAAGATGAGAACCTTTATCCATATTTTCAGTTAAATTAACATCTCGTGACTCAATTTTTGTTATTCTCCCATCACGATCTTCCCTAATGATGCGGAACCCTATGGAAATTAATTCCAAGAACTCTATGACAAGATTTGGAATAGTTCAAAGATTAAACTAAACTCCCCCTCTATAGCACCCAAATCTTAAGGAAGCAAGAACACCAATAATAGAGTAAAAGAATAAGATAAACGCCACAAATAAATTAATAAGTTTACCTTGATTCTTGATGCAATTAGAGGTAAGCTCTAATCGTTCCATTTTTAGGATAGTGTCATCTATCTTTGTTTGGGTCTCGAGACACCAAGGTCTCATTATAATCTTTTCCCTCCACTCTTTCAGTAAGAGGAAGAGGACTCATTAATTCCTAATATGTAATGTTCGCAGGGTATATTTGAATTAAGAGGCCAATCACTCATAGTTGACCTCCACGTTTTGATTTCCTACACTCGAGAGACGATCTTTCCACTTTAATAGAGGCGGAAGCGCCTCTAGCGTGAAACTTTAATCTCCTAACGAACCTCTATGCACAAGATTTGAATAGTCAAAGTATATAGAACTAAACTTCCCGCATCTAATAGCACCATCTTAATGGAGCAAGAACAACCAATAATTCAGAGAGTAAGAAGAATAAGAATAATTAAACGCACAAAATAAATTAATAGTGTTGTTACGTCCTTGTATTCTTGATGGCTAATTTAGAGGAAAGTCAAATCTCACAATCACTTATATCAAAAGAGATTCACGCTCAGAAAGCTTGAACAATATTTGAAAGATTTATTAATTCATTGAGTGCGAGTGTTTCAACATAGAGCGAAGACTATGTCTTTACCGTAAACATCTAACTAAATCACATTCCGTGAAACACAATTTATGACATCACTATCTTAAGTTTCCACTAAGGAAAGGATAAGGAATTTGAACTAATCTAAACCGAACTAAGGATAAGAGACTAATTTAAATTCCCAAACAAACTAATCCATGTAGCATAGTACGAAACATAAGAAGGCAAACTGTCAAGTTAGTTTAGTTCAGCAAAATAATACTCATATATCTTGATACCTCTACGATAGCAATCAACGGAGACTTTCTGCCAATGGCAAGTAACCAACAGCACGTCTGAGAAGAATCACCGTAGGGTTTTATTGCCACGCGATACAAAAGAGTGGATGTTTATGTCTGTTTTTCTCCGACTCTTTCTTAGATGCTATAGCACACATGCAGTCGCATAAGTTGGCGAGGCCCATTAATTGTTTAGTCTTTTGTTATTTTTGTGGCAAGGATTTATGCAACTTCACTACTCTTCTTTTCGAACACGTTATTATTGTATATCACTTCGGTTCCTCGAAGTACCTTCTTATCTCCCTATGTTTTCCTCAAGCCAACCTTTCTCGTTCTCTCTCAAGTTATTTCTCTTTGAGTAATTTATCGCTACTTTCAATGAAGGTGGATAATGTCACAAAGATCCACCTTTTTTCCTTAATGAACCGAGATATGTGGATTGTGGAATACGGAATCAATGAGATGCCCTTCTATTCATATATGTGCCATGGTCTTCCACTAAATGGCCACTTGCTTGCATAGGTACATATACCAGCATAAGATCTCATGCTTTGTGGAGACCAACCTAATAGGAAAATGGTCACTATCAGTACCTGTCGTGAGTACAGCCTTCAAGTCCACGCCCACAATTCCAGTTTACCATTGCAGCTTGTAAGAGCTTAGGAGTGTTTGACCAACAGTGGATATAAGTGTCAGTTGTATTTTTCATCCAATTTACACTAGGCATACATTAGTGCAACTACCCCCATCAATCAACTAAGAGCTAACCAACACTTTTCGCACGCACACAAATGCAAACGAGTATTAGTATGTGAAATCTTGATTCAACATTGCTCTCAAATGGCTTTCCCACCTTAAGACATGCCGACACCCAAAGACATATATACGCAACTAATGAGTGTTTTCAACACCATGTTCCAGGACGTATAGATCCATCTGAGTCATTCAAATCAATCATCAGCATCAATATAATTGAGGCATAATCGAGCGCAGTAACATCACATTATCATGTCAGCATTCCAGAACTAATATTTTCTCATCAATCTTTTATGCAATCGATAATTTTTAATTGAGGACATTGAAGATGGCAAAATGCCTCTCTCCCCAAACAGTCTTGAGAAACTTATCGTAATTTCCTAGTACACGGTTTGTAAGAAGTTAGAAATAGCCCATTTAGTTTCTGTTGCCTTTTAAAGTGGAGCTCCTTCGGACAGTCTCTTATTATACCTATTTTTGAAAGTTGCAATTTTTCTTTGGAAAGACGTGAGAACCCCTTAAAATGCCTTCTTTTTCAACCTCCCTTGGACCATTTTTAAGATCCCCATGTGTTTGTTACGAAAATACTTAGTATTGGTGCAGATCTCCCTCCTTATTCTGCTTGTCAACTTCTTCACAATCGTGCCATATCTACCGAGTCTCTATCCACAGGAATCATAGCAATTACATCTACCTAAAGCATCAGCTATAATTCATTATTCTAGTGATCCGCACCCAAAGAGACCTTGGACATGGGTGAGATAATGTGTCTCATCTTCACCTGCAATCTTTTGGCTCTAGCATGCAATCTCCATCTGACTTGTAATAGTCTTACCAGAGCACCTCTATACTAACTGCACAGTGCGACATTCTCAGCTAATGTTCTAATCTGTGTAATTTCCTAAAGTAATATAGAGTAGAGAACAAAGCTTCTATAATGGGTTATACAGAACTCCTTTCGTGTGATCTCTTGCTCTCCGCATGGTGGTACAAAGTAGCGATTCCTATTCTCTGTGTTTTAATAGCGATATGTTGCTTCACCCACCATAAACATAGCATGGAGCTCCACCGGATATCCAGAACACAGGCAAGATGGGACTTCTTCTTGCTGTGAGAATATGATTATAGGCATTCAAGAGAATTTTGTTGTCGACGGATCATACTCATCCCAAGATAATCTCTTCAGCGAGTTGCTGTTACACATTTGCGAAATTAATGCGAATCCTCATTTCTGATTCTCTAATCTCAGTACCCCATCAATCTAATACACAAAAATCAGTGTATTTTTACAGCACTCTTCTTACAGATCGATAGGCTTGTGATAATCTTAGTATTTGTGGACGAGCGCTGTTGTTGTATTAAGCTTTGATGAAGCTTTATATACTCTTGGATTGGACATCCGTCCTCTGTCTTAAAGGAATTGTTGTAGTTCTAAACTGTAAACTTGGATTGAGATTCCTATGAAGAGAAGAGGAGGATCTTTAATCTATGAATTCCATTCCTTAGATACCCATGTACAAGACTTGCTTTGTACTCATTGTTAGTATCGTGCAGAAAAAATAGAAAGCACGAATCTACGATTTGAGAAGTTATATATATATCTCCCCTCAACGTCACACTCTTTAATACTCTCTCACAATCACCTCCAATTTGTACTTTCAAATCTTAGGTCAGGACTCGCGAGGCAAGCTACAACACGCCACGTTAGAAATAGAGTGCGAGGAGTAACCTTAGACAAATAAAATAGACGAATCAAATTGCTAGAGAGAAGACTCAAAAACGAAATGGATTGGCAAGCACAAGAACAAAAACAATGTATTACTTGATTATCATATAGAGTGTAAGTATAATAAGCAAAACTAGAGTGTAGTAAATAAGCAAACACACCCTAACAATGTAGAGAAGCAAAAGTAAGCTCAAAACAAGAATAAAGAAACTAGAATTTAAAAGACAATTTCTGGATATAATGTATGAATTTAGTTTACTAAAAAGCAAACCAAATATGGACCTAATTAATTCTACCCAAAACAAAGCAAGAAATGAAAGAAAATCCAAAAAAAAAAAAATTTTTTTTATATAAGGTCAGAGCCGAGCACTCACTAGCGTGCTTATTGTGAAGCATGGGCATGCTGACTTGTATCCTCCCTTATCCTACCAATGTAATCCAATTTAAATTTTGACAAGGATTGTAGTGGATAAGCTTAATCTCAAAGGATATGGACAAATAATTCTGTTGCCTTATCCACAAAGTAGTTAAGATTAGGTTTTATCAAAAGATTATGGTGGATAAGCTTAATCTTCACATGATAAGGTCAAATCTCCATGGATCAGGAACAAAATCCACACAACACAACTCAAGCTTTAATGGTGGATGAATTTCCTTCTTCTTTTTTTTTTTAACAGATCTAATCAGCAAGATCTAAGGTCACAATTTCCAGATTTTTTTTTTAAAAAAAAGAAACAAGAACGAAATCAAGAAAGCACAATTAATGCAAAAAAATCAGAATTAAAAACTAATCAAAACAATAAGGCAAACACTAGAATTTAAGAAAACAAGAAAACTCAAAAACCCTAGAACTAAGATAAATAAGAATTTACCATAATCTTTGGCTCTGATACCAAACTGACGCAGAACTCTAAGGAAATTAATTCCAAGAACTCTATGACAAGATTTGGAATAGTTCAAAGATCAAACTAAACTCCCCCTCTATGGCACCCAAAGCTTAAGGATCAAACTAAACTCCCCCCTCTATGGCACCAAAAGCTTAAGGGAAGCAAGAACAACCAATAATTAGAGTAAAAGAAATAAGAATAAACGCCACAAATAAATTGAAAGTTACCTTGATCTTTGATGGCAATTAGAGGAAAGCAATCTCACAATTACTCTCTAATCAAAGAACAACGCCAAAAGCATGAATAAATCTTGAAGAGATTTATTAATCATTGAATGATTTGTTAACAAACATAACAAAAGCTATTTATTACTAAAATCTAAAAAAACCAGATCCTTAAGAATTTAGAATAACTAATCCAAACTAAGGATAAGGATAAGGATTAACTAATTCTAAACCAATAAGGATAAGGACTAATTATTTAGAATAACTAATCCAACTAAGGATAAGGATAAGGATTAACTAATCTAAACCAACTAAGGATAAGGACTAATTAATCCAAACCAACTAAGGATATTACTGAACTCTGCATTTGTAGGATTATAGTAGTTCTAATTGTGTTTAATTATGAGTATGTTGACTAATAACTTATGTAGATGGTTTAGATATTTGTATATGTACAAGCATGAATCAATTAGGCCATGTTATGGATATTATGTGTAATTGGGCTTGAGTTAAGAATTATTTGAGATTTTGAAATCAGGCCAAGATATAATATGATTATTTGTATATAAAGTAATATGGGCTTACGGTTATTGAGATCTACTTCGAAGTGATTAAATTTAGTGGTTCAGATTTATTATGGGCCTTGGGAGCCTTATGCTTACCTAGCTTCTAGTGCCGGTCCGGCCCATCAATTTGGGTCGTGACAGATTTATGGTGAGATTTGAGAAGAAAAGAAAGAAAAATAAGAGGATGGCCTTAGGAGTGTTTGGCCATGGGAGGGGAATGAGAGAAAAAAGTGCGTTTGTGGGGATAAGGGTTTGTAACACATAAAGGTATTTTCGAGCTTTTTAGAATAGTTAGGGGCATTTTTGTAATTCTAGTCATGGAATGTTTGACTCCCACAAAGTTTAATAGGGCCACAAATTTGCATTTAAAATTTCTATAATTTTTCACATGTAGCATAAACATTTAATTGTAAACTATGCAAACTATTTTAATGCACTTTTATCACTTTTGATTCATTTGCCAATAATAACACAGTATTTAGATAACATAATTACTTGGAGTTCACTATGGAATTCAATTACCTTTACATAACATATAAATCCTCACAAATCTCATAACTATATTTAAGTTTGACACTTTGATTTAATAAATTCATTTTTCTCATTTCTAAATCATTAAATCTATCATTTAATATCACTAACAAGCTCAAATTCGATATATTACTTCATTAAAATACACTTACACACATATCTAAACATATGTATTCTTTCTTAAACGTATTATAACAATTCCAATTTTCAAAATTTAAGACTAGTTCACAAGCTTATCATTTAGTTTCCTTATTTAATATTTAAGTCCTTAGAAAATATCATAGACTTGTTCTAAAGTAACTTTATTTGGTCATATAGTTATGAGGAAAATTGAAATAATATCCATATTCTTCTTAACCAAGATAATGCAATTTAATGCAGTAACCTTTACCTTTTAACACCATTTTCGACATATTTGATATTTATATATTTTTCATAATATTTACTGTGTTTATGGTGTCTTTTTGGTGTGATTTCAATAGTTTTATTAAGAGTTTTTTATTTTATATCTATTTATTTTAGTTGTTTTTAATGTTTTTATAGATATTTTGGTAGTTATGGAGGCTTGGAGATAAATTGATAGAATTTAAAGAAAAGAGCTTGGAGTCTAGAGATTTCAATGCTGGCAATTCCAAAACCACAACCTGTCTATAGAAAGATTACAAAACAGTGAAAAGATAGACAGTTACACTTAAGAAGGCCAAATTTTCTTTGGTTTGAGACTTTTACATTTCTTTTTATGACATATTATTAACAGGGCTTTATGAGTTATAAATACAGATTAATATGATGATTATTAGCCATCTTAGAACTTAGAGAAAGGGAGAACTAAAAAACAAGTTTTACAAGTTTTTGAGAGTTTTTTGCGAGGAATAAGAAATTTTTGTGGAGTAAGAAGCTAGAAGCGGATATTGGATTTCAGGGTTTGATTTCTATTTCTGTGAGGTATAGATTGAATCATTCTTCTCTTTCTTTCTTGTGTTCTTTTGATATAGCTATGAAATAGTACTCATTTGTTAGGGGAAACATAAACCCTTGATTTTGATGGATGCTTAATTTTTAATATATGAATTTCAATTTGAGATTTAAGCAAAACTTTGATCTCAATTCTGGCAGTATTGTTTAATTGATTCTATTTCTTTGATTTGTTTCCAATGAGAGAATCAAGAATTTCCCGTTTATTAATTTCATGTATGTTCTTATGATTTTTGCATAAATTATTAATCTTGAATGTTTTCTGATAGAAGGCCTAGGATTAATTTGTGGGCTTAATTCATTTCCTAGTTTGAGGAATTAAAAATTGGTTATGTCAATTTAATCTTTAAGTTTCCTGATAGGACTTAAAATTGAATTGCATTAAACATAATCAATTTTTAATTCCTCTTGCCATTTGGCAAACTATAATCCTATAATAGTTAATATCAAGCTATAATTCTATCATTTGGCAAACTCATCGTTCAGAATTCATCCAATCAATGAATTTAAGCATGAATTAGGATGAAATTTATATTACTAAAAGACAAAACACATCATAAAAGATAACACAAAAAAATTTTAAAAAAAATTAAAATTCACCCTACCCCAAAATTTAAAAGAAGCATTGTACTTAATGTGAAATAATAAGCTCAAACACTAAAAAAAAAAAAACGCGATTTGCGACCGACCAATCGATCGCAAAATATAAGAAATCGATCACTAAATGACATCAGCGATCGATTTGCGACGGATATCTATCGGTCGCAAAAGTGCTCGTCATAAACAGTTTTGCGATCGAATTATTTAACGGTCGCAAATTAGCGACCGACTAATCGGTCGCAAAATTCTGACTATCGGTCACTAATTTTCATCGTGTTTTCATTCTGAAAATCCTATCGCAAATTGGTTGTAGATGTTGAGAGATTAGTTCCGTGGTCAAAGTAAACGATATAGTTGAAGACTTATTCAAATTGTAATTAACGTGATTTGTGTAAGATATTTGATTCTTCTGTTTATAGTTTTCCTTAGTTATAGGAAAGCAGGTTATTTGTATTAGTCCGTGGTCAAAGTAAAACGATATAGTTTTGAAGACTTATTCAAATTGCGTAATTTAACGTGACTTTGTGAAGCATATTTGATTCTTCTGTTTATAGTTTTCCCTTAGTTGACTAGCGAAAAGCAGGTTATTTGTGTTTTTGAATTAATAGTTAGCAGTTGGTATCTTAAAATATATCGAAAGATTCTCATCTTCCTTTATTCAATCTGTTTGTACATTTGTTCTAGAGCTAAACCATGCTCATATTCAAATCAGATTTTCTTCCCCAACCCTACGAAATGCCCAGACATTCTTTTTTCAGTCTTAAATTTAAAATCACAATTACCTTGCAGTGGAAAACACCCAATTTCCAACCCCCTCTTAAACTATCATCAATATGAATCATCCTCAAATTGATGGCTCTTCCCCACATTCTATAAAACAAATATTGCAATCTACAACAATAACCAATCAACTGATAATCCCAACCCATTTATATGTAGATATACATTGGTCCTCACAAATAAAGGCCAGGGACTCAGCTTCTTTCATTTCCTTGGCTTTAATTCCTTCCCTAATTCTTGAAGATGTTTTTCTCTTCAATGTTGTATGGGCTTACTAGTCTCCTCACCATACTGACGAAACTTACTTTAGCGTCTGGCAAAACCAGTTGCTAATAGACACAGGCTTTCTCATACAGATGTTTACTCTATTTACTTCATTAGTGTACTTCTCTCATGTCTCAACTTCAAATTACCATATATTGAACTACAAATGGAAGAGTCAGAAAAAAAGCGACCCTATATTAATATATTTGTCTCACTATTTACTTGAGCGCTATTCTTTCACGACAAGAGACAAAAAAATAGCATCTCTCCAATATAAGATTGTTGTTTTACATAGTACTTAGTATATATTTAACAGTTTATACGAACCGTCACTCCTGCCGTGAGCAGAGCAAAAGAACCGAAAGATTCAAATGCCCATGACAATCTAGAAAGTAGTATTTCAGTATATGTGTCAATTGGAGTGTGAAACTGAATCATTTAGATGAAACTAGTTACTTCATCACTCGTCATTATGAGAGAGACTGTGATACATATACATGAAAAACCTCACCCAAGTCTACGCAATTTTCCATTGTAATGCGCTTTTCCTATGGTGTGTATTAGTCTGCTCATGAAATTCTTCTCTAAAAGTTTGCTCTACATGATTATCCATCTCCTAGCGCTAATACGCTCTAACTGATAATTTTGTGCTCTCTACATGCGATGGCTAATCAAACAAATTACCTTGCATGGAAAACACAATTCCAACCCCTCTTAAACTATCACAATATGAATCACCTCATTGATGGCTCTTCCCCACATCCTAAAACAATTAAATCTACAACAGAACCAATAACTGATATTCCCAACCCTTTATATGTTACATGGTTCAAACAGGACCAGCTTCTTCATTCTTGGCTTCATTCTTCCCTATCTGAAGATGTTTTCTCTCATGTTGTTGGGCTAACTTCCTCCCATACTGTCTGGCAAGCGTTAGCACAGGCTTTCGGTTCCATCTCTTAGAATCGTCAACTTCAAATTCATATTGAACTACAGGAGTTCAAGAAAAATGATATGTCCATTTCTGCTTATCTTCAACGAGCAAAAGCACTCAAAGATGAGTTACAAGCAGCCGGTCGACCTCTCTCTACAGCCGAATTCAATGCCATCATCTATAGAAATATTGAATTGAATATCATAATATCATCACTGCTTTGAATGTTCAACCTGATCCAGTTCCATTCCATGAGCTCCATGGTGAACTTACTGCTCATGAAATTCTTCTCAAAAGTTGCCATGATCCACCACAAGCTAATATGGTTTCTCGGCAATCCACCAATAATCCTCTTCCACCACTTCTTCCCACGCCCAATTCTAATGGACAACGAAATTCAACTTCAAAATCCAAAGGCCCATGTCAAATTTGTGGATACCGAAACCATACTGCAGATAAATGTCGCCGTCGCTACCAACGCTCAAGCCAAACTCAAAATCAGCCTCGTTACTCTATACCTGTGGCAAATTATTCTTATAATTGTCCGCCACCATCACCATATTATCCATCACCATATCCCACACCTGCATATTTTCCTCCCCCTCCACCATTGGCAAATTATTCATCTGCTTCACCTCCACAAAATTATTGGCACCCTGATACTGCAGCCAATTATCATGTTACTCCTGACATTCAATCCTTAAGTACTGCCACCGAATATCAGGGTAATGACAATCTCCATATTGGAAATGGTGTAGGTATACCAATTTCTCATACTGGTACAGTCACTATTCCTTTGCCTATTGGGCCTCTTTTGTTAAAAAATACCCTTTGTGTTCCTAAAATTATCAAAAATCTTTTGTCTGTTCAGAAATTTACCACTGACAACAGTTGTTTTTTTGAATTCTGGCCTCATTGTTTTTTGTTAAGGATCAGGTCACCCAGAGGATTCTTTTGCAGGGTCCAAGTGAAGATGGTATCTATACCATTAAATAACCACCAAAATTCGTCTTCACAGCAACTGTCCCATCCTTTTCAGATTGGCATTCAGCCTTGGGTCATCCTCATCATCGGAATGTGTCCAAAATAATAAAAGATTTCAATTTACCTTGTTCAAGTTTTCATTTTAATCCATGTTCTGCTTGCAATTTAGGAAAATTATCTAGACTCTCTTCAGCTTCTGTAGAACACAAGAGCACGGGTCCCTTTCAAATTATTCACTCTGATGTCTGGGGCCCTGCTCCTGTTGTATCTAGTTTAGGCCATAAGTATGTTTTATTGTTCATTGATGACTTTACCAGATTCACTTGGCTTTATTTGTTAAAAAATAAAAGTGACGTTTATGCAATGTTTCGTCAATTTGAATCTCTTATTGAACGTCAATTTCAATCAAAAATTTTGGCTTTTCATTCTGATTGGGGCGGAGAGTACCAAAAATTAAATAAATATATGTTTTCGTCAATTATGATATTTTCTATCTTTAGTTTGTTGTAAGCGGGAATTCTCATTTATAGAACTTGTTATTTGTTGCTTATATCAAAATTACTGACTTGGGGCATTTGATGACGTAATTGTGTTTGTGACGTGAGCGTCCACAATTCAGATAATGTACTTCCAACTGATACATCACTAGGTGCATCTTCATGGCACTGCTTCATGGATTAGTGTGTGCTGCCATACCACCCCATTTGGTACAGCACAAATAGATAGAGACATCTCGTCGTAGAGAGAGAAATGATATCACTAATCTCTCTCTAATGGTGCACCCACTCTTACATTTGCAGTATTTCTCTTGTGCTTCTCAATATGCCTTTCCCTTTATTGTGTAATTTGTGGATTTATGCATGCGCCTCTGAGTGTTGATTAGCATTTTATATCTCATGATTTTATTATCTGCACATCTCACAGCCAGTTTCTCTCCTCACAAAATCATGAAGTATCACTCATTCTTATGTCTCTCAATTATAAACTTAATGACAAATTACATTTCTCACTTTTTTTTTTTTTTTGGGAATTCTCAAAGTTCTCACAATGTAATTGCATAGCCTAACACACACAAGACACAATTATATAAATACCACTTCTCGCAACAAAGAATAATGCAAATATGCTTGTGAATTATTGCTTTGGCCATACTCTAACTCACCTTGTTGGATGCACGGAATTATATACCAATTTTCTGTGTTTGCAGTAACTCGTTACTTACATCGAGCCACACTAAATGTTTTCGTTAATTCAGGGGTCTCTATTACGCCTATTGTGCTCAAATGTCTTCCTGTTGAGAAAGTCTCTTAACTATTGTTTTTGGAAGCGCTCATCATATCGTTCCACCCACTATATGCTCAAGTGCTCCGATGTAGTACATAGTAATCCCTATATGTCCGAATATTCTGGGTGTTCTTTATTATAGTGAGACTTCTAAGCAGTGGTATATAATCCGTTTGGAAATGTCTCTAGATTTCTTGAGGAGATTTCTGTTACTTTCTCTAAATCTAAGGTACGAGTAGTGTTGCATTCTTATGTTCCTCCTACACCAGTGGAGGCTGATCAATATTATTGCACATTCATGCTTACCTAGCATTTGCTCACTTACTTGGATCTCTCTCCGAGGAATTCATGATGATGTCATTTTATCAGGTAGTGTGAATATTCATAAGGATATAATCTACTACATATATTCCGTTCTACTCAGAATAACACACTCTCCATTCCTACAAAAACCGAAGTATGTATTTTGCCACCCTCGCCCTTCTTGTGACTCGATGATAAACTTCTCTTATATACTAATGCCGTCCATAAACCACAAAAAAAGATATTATTTGTGTGCTCACAAAATCATCACTGCTTCTGCTCAAATTTACAAACTCAAATATATAGTTTCTCTCTGGTTTTCAACCTTCGGCACAATTAAGTCTAAATTTGATACCTTGGTTCTGTGCGTTGATACTCTTTGTCTCTAATCTTTTGCGCTCTCTATGCTCGCGGTGCGCAACTGGTCATACGCGATACAAATTTCCTCTCTTCCCATCCACTCAATCCTAATTAGCTATATTGCGCCTATGATGATCTTTGCATTACCTCAATCCTGGTGTCTCAGTAATTAGGCTCCATATCCTACTCATTAGTGTTCATACTGCGGTTGAAAGCTGGAATTTTACTTTGAGATACACACTAGAAGTCCCGTGAGGAAACTTACTCCGTGTGACTTAGCGAATCGTCATATGTCGTCGACACTTTTCTCGTCAAAGTATCATAGGCTCTCAAGAAGTTGAAGGCACGTCTCCTCGAGAAAAAAGTGATAATTAGGATGTCTCTCCTTACTCAAAAACCAAGAGTCATTAGGTCAGCTAGTTCGCGCTTTATGTCCCCCTCATATAACAACTATTATTATTTTATATGGTTTAAGCACTTTGAGAATAGAGTAGTGGGTTGTTTCATGAACTTATTACATACATACTGGTATGCTCCAAATCGAGAAATAACACCCTTAAGACGACAGTCACCTCAAGGCTCCAGACGCGAGTTGGTTTGCATGCGGGGTTCTACTTCGCAACAGAATGCACTGAGGTATACTCGTATTGATGGGAGATATACTAAGGGTTGAGCAACCTTTCCAGAATCCAGTCGTGGTGATTACAAGGCACAGCGACGAGAAACAAATTGTTCGATACCTAGGACTTAGAGAGTGTGGAGTCACTCATTGTACTAACTCATAGGTCTCTCCATTCAAAATAGCTAGGTTCTCCTCAAGGTTGCCTATTACTGGACTAATTATTGTTTATCCATGCCTTCTTGCTTTGGGCGATGCTAGATATCTTGGAAGAGAGCGACATAATATATATGTGCTCAAAGCTCCATTCTGACGAACTATTAGTGATATCATCAGTGATACATCATTCCTGGGATTATAGTGGTTGTGTCTCAAGCTTACATGTCTCATGCTGTCATAGAGATCGTAGTTATATTGTATGACTACATCCTTGGACTATGGCACCAGCGCAGCGTGTGGTTATCTCAAAGATTGAGGCTAATTATTCTTACATTCAGGCTGTATTGGTGTTTTTCAAATGGCTTCCAAAGGCTGATTACTTCCGCTTCCAAAGCTGATACTTCCTTATTCATTTATAAAGAGGGTAATATATATTGCTTTATCTTAATTTATGTGGATGATATTTTGCTCACATGCTCAGACTCTAGCAAGCTCAACACTTTTCTTCAATCATTACAACAAGCATTTCCTGTTAAGGACCTTGGCAACCTACATTATTTTTTGGGTATTGAAGTTCTGTTAGCCAGAATATGATCAGATTATGCAGATCATCATTTCCTTATTTAGAGCCTATTCTCCAGCAAGTCAAATCTGTTGTTTTGGAAAGTTTCCTACACAGAATAACTGACCATTATTAGCATAGATCATTTCCGTAATTATATAATCTCTTGTATAAAAATCATATTGATACAGTAATGAAATATAGAGAACACTTATCTCAATCCTTCTTCCTATCCTTCAATTCTCATATTCTCTGATTTAATTTTAATATGGTATCAGAGCTGGCCAAATGGCCTAAATAAACCAATCTCATCATTTACCTTTACCCTTCTCTGAACCCTAAAACCAAGATCAAAATTCAGCATCCATCCATTATGTCTGACGAAGAGACCTCAGATATTATGGATGATGAACTCACCCTGAAATAGCCAATCTACTTACTAAAGAATGGACTCGGCTCAAACCAGAAACAGAACCTTCCAGACCAATTGACCATCAGTACCAAGCTTAACACCCAGAATTATGCACTCTGGTCTAGGATGATTAGAGTTGCCATTGGAGGCAAATCTAAGAGACTTCTGGGCCACATCACTAGAGGAACTGAACCTCCTCAGACCACAGATCTGAATTTTGAAAGGTGGGAACAAAAGGACCTTGCGGTCTTCTCTTGGCTAATTCAGAATATAGAACCACAAATTGCAAGCAATCTTACCGAATATCCGACGGCAAAAGCCTTATGGAATGCCCTTGCCATCAACTTATTGCAGTGGCGTGATAACTCAGTTTTTGATCTTCACGTCAAAAGCTAACGGGACGGAAAACAGGGTACAACAAACTTTTGAAGATTTTCTGGCTTCATTCATGCCCCAAGGGGTATGGGAGGAAATAGATCGGAGAGAACCCAAACCCAATTACCCTGCACAGCTTGTCACGTCTGGATATTGCAAAGGTTTAAACAACTCAGACAAGAACAAAAAAGTGCTTCCAATTTCTAAATGCACTGGGGGACTAGATATTTGATCAGATTAAGGAGAAAGACTATAGAACCGATCCCCTCCCTCTTATCTCCTTCCAACGTTGGATGGAAAGAGCGTATTTATGCCACGGTAAGAAAGAACTCCGCAACAGCAAAGTGCATCGAGAGCTCTGCACAGGGGAGACCCGAAGGAAGGCCGCATAACCATCTTAGGGCATACGCTTAAGGTCAATCGGGATGGGAGAAGGACTCAAACTGGAGTGTGGCCGGACGCCCTCTCCGAAACAGGGTACAACAAGACTTGAAGATTTCTGGCTCATCATGCAAGGGGTATGGGGAGAAATAGATCGGAGAGAACCCAACCCAATGACCTGCACGTCTGATATTGCAAAGTTTAATCAACTCAGACAAGAACAAAAAGTGCTTCAATTTCTAAATGCACTGGACTACAGATATGATCAGATTAAGAGAGAAAGACTAAGAACCGATCCCCTTCCAACGTTGGAAGAGGCGTATGCCACGGTAAGAAAGGAATCCGCAACAGCAAAGATCATCGAGAGCTCTGTCACAGGGGGAGACCGAGGCTCGCAAGGAATCGGAGAAGGACTCATAACTGAAGTGGCCGGCCTTCTCACCCGCGGACAGCAGCAACGCCGGTCAAAGAAAAACTCATCCTTCTGGCCTGACAAATCAAAACTTCGTTGTTCTCACTGTGGTCAGGCCAAGCATACGAAAGAACAATGCTTTGAACTGGTGGGATATCCTGAATGGTGGACTGAAAAACACAGAAACAAGGGGACTTCAATGGGAAAATCTACCCACGCCGTGGGCAATGCCGACAGCGCTACCGGCAGCAGCGACGGCAATCAAGTTCGAGGAACAAGAACAGGAACAGAGGGGAGAGCTATGGTGGCAACGGCTAGGCTTTCTCTTAATATGGAAACCGATGGTTTTATAGGTAAAGGACTTGAGTTATTACACTCAAGTCCTCAAACTCTCCCTTGTTACTTATTTAATCTGTCTGATATTGGTGAATACGAAAATAGTACCTGGAATATTGTTGACACTGAAATTGGTCCAGATTTACATGTGAATGATAATTGTTGTCCTCAGAATTACACTAAGGTCCCCATAGTTTCTGATAATTGTAGTTTAACCCCTAAACATGAGAAAATAGGACTAGCAAACCTAATTCAGGACCAAGATGAACAAAATGAATGGGTATTTGATACTGGTGCTACTGATACTATGACAAATGATGCAAAAGACATTATTAAGCCTTTAGAACCTCAAAAAACTCATGTTAAGACGGCTAATGGGGAACTTACACCAGTAGAAAGAGATGGGTCAATTGAAATTTCTCCTAAGTTAAAATTGTCTAATTGTCTTTATGTGCCGTCTTTGTCTCACAAGCTTCTATCAATCAGTCATGTTACCAAAGAATTGAATTGCATTGTCCTAATGGCTCCAACTTTTTGTTTATTACAGGATATTCTTGTCTTTTTTGGTTGCCGTCTTTTAGTCTCCAAGGCTTCTATCAATCAGTCATGTTACCAAAAGAATTAGAATTAGCATTGTTCACTAATGTACTCCATAACTTATTTTGTGTTATTAACAGGATATTCGGAACGCGGTCGAGAGTAATTTTGGACATGGCACTGAAAAGACTTGAGAACTTAACTAGTGGAAGAGGTGGGCTCGACTAGAGGGGTACCGTGATGCTAGGGCTACGGGAACTGCTGATAGAGAGGCTTGGTTATGTCACCGTCGCCTAGGGCACCCTTTCACTATTATTCAACTAATTATTTAAAACTTCTTTTTCCTAAGTTTTTTAAGTCTATTGATAATTTGAAGTGTGAGACTTGTGTGTTTGCTAAGAGTCACAGACAAACTTTTCATCATAATAATACCAGAACAAACACTATTTTTTCTTTAGTTCACTCTGATGTGTGGGGACCAGCACCAGTAGTGGGCAGTCATGGTCTGAGATATTTTTTGATATTTGTGGATGATTGTACCCGAATGACTTGGGTATATTTTTTGAGAAATAAATCTGAGGTTCCTGGTAAATTTATGCTTTTTTATAATATGATCAAAACACAGTTTCACACTGATATCCAAATCCTTCCCTTCGATCTGATAATGGGGGAGAATTCATCAATTCTACCCTTCAAGACTTTACCCAACAAAAGGGCATAGTTCATCAAACTACTTGCCCACATACACAAAAAAAAAATGGTGTAGCTGAAAGGAAGAACCGAATTCTGTTAGAGATGACCCGAGCCTTACTTTTTGATTCTCATGTCCCAAAATTTTTCTTGCCTGAAGCAGTAGCTACACCTACCTACCTGATCAATAGACTCCCCACAAAGATTCTTAACCTTAAAACACCTCTCCAGACTTTAGCACAAAAAACCCAAATTCCATCCTCTTTGAACCTTGAACCTCGAATCTTTGGATGCACTGTGTTTGTTCATGTACCCAAAAGTGATAGAACGATAAGAACTAAGTTTGATCCTTGTGTTATTAAGTGTGTATTCTTGGATAATGGAGTGAACAAAAAGGGTAATAGATGCTATGTAATCCTAAGAATAAGCGTTACCACTATGAATTGTGACTTCTTAGAAACAGAATTTTTCTACAATAACCAACCAAGTGGTCAGGGGGAGAATACAGAGAGTGACACCCTAGGTTGGTTACCTGTGTCTGGTCCTCTTATTGAAGCGGACCCAAAAGAGCAAGTTAACAGGACCACCGAGCTAAACTCTGAAACAATAGTACAGACTGAGGAAGTCAGTACCACTGAAGATTTATCTGCTCTGGCTCCAATATCCGAGGTAAGAAGTCTTGACTCTCTTGAGCCTTTGAATAATAATCCTTATGATGTAACAGAAGAAAAGTCTCCAAGGAAAGTCTCCAAGGAACTATGTGAGTGAAGAAACTACTGAACCAGATGGTAGTAACAGATACATTCTTCCACCTAGAAGCAATAGAGGGATCCCTCCTAAGAGATATACTCCAGTAAGGGAAACCTCAAGATCAAGGTACCTTGTAAACAACATAGGTGAAGGAAACTTATCTAAGAGTGCCAAAGCTTTCTTATCCAAACTTTATGCAAAGGAAGTTCCCAGAAATAAATGTAGAAGAAGCTTTGAAGTCTGAAAACTGGACTAGAGCTATGGAAGAAGAGATGAAGGCCCTAACAAAAAATGAGACTTGGGAAAAGTGCCAACTTCCAGGTGGAAAGAAACCAGTGGGGTGCAGATGGATTTTTACCCTGATGGGACAGTTGAAAGATACAAGGCTCGCCTAGTAGCAAAGGGGTACACTCAAACATACGGGATTGACTACTCAGAAACTTTTTCTCCTGTAGCCAAGATTGATACCATAAGAGTGTTATTTTCTATTGCTGCTAACAAGGGATGGCCTCTTCACCAGTTCAATGTCAAGAATGCCTTCTTACATGGTGATCTCAAAGAAGAAGTTTATACGGAAGCTCCTCCAGGTTTCTCAGACAATTTCAAAAGAGGTGAAGTCTGTTGTTTGAAGAAGTCGAAGCTCCTCCAGGTTTCTCAGACAATTTCAAAAGAGGTGAAGTCTGTTGTTTGAAGAAGTCTCTATATGGTCTTAAACAGTCTCCTAGGGCGTGGTTTGGGAGATTTACTATGGCAATGAAGAATTATGGATTTGAACAAAGCAACTCATATCACACCCTCTTCCTCAAACGACGAGATGATCTTGTTACATGCTTAATAATTTATGTCGATGACATGATTATCACAGGGAATGACACAGAAGAGATGACCAGCCTCAGGAAGAAATTGTTTGCAGAATTTGAGATGAAGGATTTGGGAGCATTGAAGTATTTCCTTGGCATAGAAGTTCTGAGATCTCAACAAGGGATATTTATCTGCCAGAGGAAGTATGTTCTAGACTTCCTAGCTGAAACAGGCATGGTGACTGTAAGCCCATTGGATACCCATTGCGTAAACCATGGACTACAAATTCTAGAAGATGAGAATCAACTGACAAGGAAAAGATATAAGCGACTGTAGGAAAACTCATATTATTTGAATATATACCTGATATTGCATATGCTGTCGTGTGGTTAGTCCAGTATATTTAAAAAAAACCGCCTCAGAAACACCAATGGAAGCCTGTGATCAGAATCATAGGTATCTCAAGAGGTACTACTAGACAGGAAGTTGTGTTCAAAAATCATGGTCACTTAGAAGTACAAATGCTACACTGAATTGCTGATTGGGCAGGTAGTCCATTGATCGTCGATCTACTAAACATCAGGATACTTCACACTGGTTGGTGGTAATTTGTTGTGACTTGGAGAAGTAAAACAGAAGGTGGTGAGCTGCTCTCCTCTGCAGAAGCTGAATTTCGAGGAGTAGCTAGAGGTCTTACAGAGGTTTATGGCTCAAGGAATTAATCACAGAGGTTGGCTTTCCTCCTATAGACACATGCAAATTTTTGTGACAAAAGGCTGCTTCAGCATATCAGAAAAATCCAGTTCAACATGACAGAAACCAAGCATATTGAACGTGGATAGGCACTTTATCAAAGGAAAAAATCGAGACAGGTATTGTTGAATCTCCCTAATGTCAGATCAAGAAGAACCAAATTGGCTGACATTTAAACCAAAGCAGTCAATGGAGGTCGCTTTGAGAAGGTACTGAGCAAGTTAAGTATCAGAGAATCCTACTACTCAACTTGAGGGGAGTGTTAGCCAGAATAGATCAGAATTATGCAAGATCATCATTTCCGTTAATTTAGAGGCCTAATTCCTCCAGCAAGTCAAATCTGTTTGATTTTGGAAAGTTCTCCTACACAGAAATAACTGACCATTATTAGCATAGAATTTGTTTCGTTATTGGTTAATCTCTGTATAAAATCATATTGATACAGTAAAGAAATATAGAGAAACACTTATCTCAATCCTTCTTCCTGTCCTTCATTCTTATATTCTCCTGATTTAATAAGTTTCTTCCAACACCAGATGTATTGTTTGGTATTGTTTTATCCCAACAGAAATATATTTGGGATCTATTGCATCAATTTAATATGTCTGATATCTAGCCTACTATTACTCCCATGGCTACAAATGTTCAGTTATCGAAACATAGTGGAGAACTCATGCTTGACGGTGAATCTTATAGACATTTGGTTGGTTCCTTGCAATATATTACACTCACCAGGCCTGATGTATCATTTACAGTGAACAAACTTGCCCAGTTCATGCACCAACCAACGTAAACACATCATTAAGAGTAAAGTAGCAAGTGAACTCAACTCGTTCCTCGTGGGATCGATCTTTTATTACTACGTTACGATCCGTATACTTACGGGAACTCAAAAGAGACGCAACACCACCACTCGAATTGAATTTTGCTAAGGGTTCTATTTCCGATGTCAAATGAGCGAGATGGGACCTCCAAATGGACGAATCGGGCTTGACAGGATCTTAGCATCTCCGTTCATGGAGGTTTCACCATCTGAGCTCTGTTGCCGTGATTGATGGAGACGAAACGATCATGTTGGAGAGATGAATCCATCGGCACCCCTCCTTCATGCTGCAATCACTGGCAATGGCGTGGATCGCCGAAAATTAGTGAACGAGAGCTGTCAAGGAAAACAGCTCCTGTTCGCTTCAACTGAAGCTCTTTTCGCGTGAGAGGAGGTTGGAAATATGACCACCAGCACTAGACAAATCGACCGCCACCTCGCTCTCATTGAGCGATGGCTAGAAATGGGATGGGAGGGGTGAAGAATGGCGTTGCCCTGGCGCTAGCGAAGAAGAAGAGAAGAAGAAAGAAAAAAGAAAATGGGTTTTTCTGGAATTTTCTAGGCCATTTCGGTTCGATTCTAATTGGTTTGGCTCAATTCAATGATTTGGCTCCATTTTTATGTGGATTTCGAGTTTTTCACTTGGTTTTTGGAAATTTCAATTGGGTTTACAGGTCTAGTTAATTTATTTTAATTAACTTAAGAGGCTTAGAAAAATCTCAGTTAGGAGCCGCCCCACTTCCTGGGCAAGGCCTGCCGCCCGGCGCGGGCGAGGCCTGCCGCCCAGCGCGGTACAATCTGATAGAGAAAACGTGCATGGTGTGAATACTCAAATTTTGACATTGCTACAGTAAATTTGACTTTTCTATAGTAACTTCCTGGGCAAGGCCTGCCGCCCAGCGCGCGCGGGGCCTGTCACCCCGCGCGGGCGGGGCCTGGCCCCCCACCCCTCTGGGCGACACCTGCCGCCCAGCTTTGGCACTCCTGTCTGTTTTGATAGACGAAACCTTCTCTCTCTCACGCTCTTTGCATCCTTCTTTACCGCTTTTCGCATTTTAATTTAATTTTTATTGCATTTTTATTATGATATTTGACCACTAAAATTAAATAAAAGGGCGGGCCTGCCACCCCACCGACAGGGCAGGACAGCTGCGCCCTCCTGGGGCGGCCACCTTCCGCGCGAGCCAGGCGGCACCTCCGGCCCAGCCCCTTCTCGCGGCAGCTGCCGGCCCTCCCGGCAGCACCTGCGCCCCAGGGGACCCCGAAAATGGCCCTATAATAGGCCATTCTCGCCATTTTCTGGTGCGCTTGTCTGTTTTGACGGACAATCCTTCTCGCCTCTCACGCTCCTTGCGTTTTTCTTTTAACCGCCTTTTGCATTTTTAATTTAATTTATTGCATTTTATTGTGATATATTGACCACTAAATTAAATAAAATTAAAAATTAATTAATATACCTTAAACCGAAGGAGGCTTAACCGAGTAAGAAGTGGTCGACGGATTTTAAAACAGTTACGTTAAACGAAACTCTGCCATTATTAATTTTGCACCTTCATGCATACTTCTTTTCTACTCTTAATAATTCGTATAATTGCATAAACGCATTTCAATCATCATTTAGACAAATAAACCGTCTTAAATTAATTTATTAAGATTAAATGCCCGGTAATCAAATAATCGTGGTATTAAAGTTTAAATCCGGACAATATGGCTAAAAAGCCTAGTAATAATACTACGGTTCAACTGCCCTTATTTCGAACAAATCCGGCTTAAGTCCAATTAACTCAATAATGTGGACTAAAAGTCCTGTAAATTCAAACATTTTTGGGCAAAAATGCCTACAAATCAACCTTTTTCGGGTTAAAAGTCGTAAAACCGAACCATTTTGCGAAAACGCCTTAAAATCAATCTTTTTCGACTAAAGTCGTAGAATTTGAACCATTTTGGCCAAAGCCCTTCAAAATCAACCCATTTTTGGCGACAATCGCCTAAATCACACATTGTGCAAACTAATTGCCTAAAAACCAACACCTTTTGGCCAGAAGGCCTAAAACAATCATTTTAAGCGATTTGTGTTTGAGCGACAAATCGCTAAAATCGACATTTTTGGCAAAATGCTTTAAAATCAACCATTTTCGGCTCAAAAAGCGTAAAATCGACATTTTTGGCAAAATGCCTTAAAATGAACCAATTTTCGGCCAAAGGCCTAAAATCAACCATTTTTTAGCGACAAATCCTTAAAATCGAACATTTTGGTAAATTAATTGCCTAAAATCAACTAAATCAACTCATTTTGGCCAAAGGCCTTAAAATCAACCATTTTGGCGAAAATCGCCTAAAATCAACATTTTTGGCAACAATTGCCTAAATCAAAAATCATTTTGGCTAAAAGCCATTAAAATCAACATTTTTGGCAACATGCCTAAAAATCAATCAATCTTTGGCAGAATACCTAAACAAAATGCACAAAGCATACGCACTTATGCACAAAGCATACACACTTATGCACAAAGCATACGCACTCATGCACAAAGCATACGCACTCATGCACAAAGCATACACACTCATGCACAAAGCATACACACTCATGCATTAAGCATACACCTTCAAAGCCAAGCCATACACACAAAAAATGCACAAAAGCAATACACCAAAATCATGCACTAAGCATACACCCACCCCATGCATTAAGCATTATCATTCAAAGCCCTCTAAAAAGAGGGGCTATCGAACTACCGTTGGACTTTGATCTTCCGTTGACTTTGATCTTCCATTCAAATGGAAGTACGTAGGCACGTTCGGGATTTCACCCCGGGTGGCAAGTCGAAATCACTTAAACATTTCATTGATCCATCATTCACCCTTGCAAAACACTCATTCATCGGTTAGTTTATCAGCATGACATAGTCTCGGGATCCACCTCGATTTCGTAGATTGTGCCTTAATCATTGGGATAATTAATCTAGTAACTAGGTTAATTAAAAATGGAGTCATTCAGGTTTTTTTCCTAGTTTACCCTAAAATAATTAAAAATTAAACAAGGTGGCGACTCACACACATCACGTGTATTTCTTCTCATTCATCATATGCATCACATGCCTATGACATTTGGGGAAGGGGTTCACAGACATCATCCGTGCAAGAACTTCATCGTTGGACATATTGTTCGATGCTCCCTGAAAAGACGGACTAGCTCCAAAAGTACTTACACTAGAAGAAGTACCAAAAGCAGGGAAAGGAGTCGGATTACTGTCCTCCATGTTAGTGTCACCGGCATCCTCTGCCTCCTCATCATCAGAACTTTCTTCTCGAGAACCCACTATTTGATACAAATCTCCCACTTTTTCCACCAACTTCATGTGAATCATGACATCTAAGTCTAGCCTAGTGCCTTTTCCTCCTCCCACACTATCATAAACTGGTCTAGTGGGGTTCCAAAGTCTCAGATAAGCTGCACTTCGGGTTACAAAGCCCATCATAATAGCTCCTTTATCTGCCCGTGCAACTCTCGCCCATCGTAAACATAGCCAGTAACCAACATTCAACAAAATCCCCTGATCAATTGCCCATAAAAAATCCAACATTCAACAAAATCCCCTGATCAATTGCCCATAAAAAATATAATTCATTTCGGCTCAGCACCCCATCACTCTCACTTCTCCCAAAAATGGTGTTTCCTAGGAATTTGTGAATATACCTCAGGGCAGGGTTTCTCAATTTTGATGCTTTCGAAAACTTATGATTATAATTATCTTCTCCAATTAGTTTGGTCCATGTACTGCGATCCATAAAATCTGCCGATATTTGATTAAAAGCATTATCAGTGGGAAATCCAAATATGTGACTAACCTCGTTTACAGAAAGTTCAAAATTTCTCCCAAACAGCCTGAATCTAATTTTGCTAGGGAAATCAAATAGGCGAATAACAGAAGAATAAGAACTCAAAAACTCTAAAGTGATAGGTGCATAAACAAGATGCTTCATGCTAATAAATTGTTCCCACCCAATACGCCTAAGGAGTTCTAAGACAGCGTCCCTAAGCCCCACTTGTGCTAGTGCAAATTCATCAATAAACCTATTTGGCAAAATAGGGCGAAGAGAGAGTTTGTTGTACCTTTCTTGTTGTTCTGGTGAGTCAATCTCAAATGGAGGAGGAGCCGAAGCTGTAGGAGGTGGAACAGGTGGAGGAGAAGCAGTTGAAGATCAAAGCAATTGGTCATTGTCTAGCAGCTACTGAAAAGGCAGGTCTATTGCGCTTGTATCGTGGGGGCATGGTGAAGGAGAGAGGTGAAGAAATTTGGTGTTTGGTGCGTTTGGGTTGAGAGAAAAAGAGAGAAAATTGAAGAGATGGAGGAGGCAGCTAGGGCGTGCGATTTGGGAAAAGAATGAAATGAGGGCGTGCGCTTTAAATAGAGGCACGTTTTAATGCGCAAGTCTGAACGTGGCACGGCCGTGTGCATCGGCACGGTCAGGGTGTGCGCGCTTCTGTTTCTTTGAGGTGGTGGTGGGCACGGGCGTGCATATTGGCACGGCTTGGGCATGCGCACCTCTGACCTACAAAAGAAAATTTTTGCTTACCTGGCACGGGCGTGCTAGAAGGCACGGTCAGGGCATACGAGGCTCTGACTTTCGAAATGATTTTCTCTTTTCTTGATGCACGGGCGTGTCATTTAGCATGACTTGGGCGTGCCAGACTCTAACTTCCAAGTAGAACTCTATTTTCTTGGCACGGGCGTGCTAGCCTCTGACCTTCAAGAGTGAGTTCCACCTCTTTGAAGCACGACCATGTTGATGAGCATGGCTAGGGTGTGCTATCTTTTGAATCTCTACTCATTCCTGAAAGACTTTGACTGAAACAGAAGAACAATTATGGAGAAAGTTTTGGGAAATTTATAACAAAAATAATAAAAATAAATCGAAATAAGAAGGTTCAGGAAAATAATATGGGTTGTCTCCCACAAGCACTTTTGTTTAACGTCGTTAAGCTCGATGCACTAAACCTGATTTAGGCTAAGCAAGACTTATGGTGTTTTTGAATGGATCAAAGTCTCCATTTTGGTAAACCTTTAAGCATTGAGCATTGACTTTGAAACTCCGGTCACCATCCACTATTTCAGTAGCCCCATGTGGAAAAATTTCTTTGATGGTGAATGGACCAGACCATCTAGAGCGCAACTTACCTGGAAAGAGATGGAGTCTTGAGTTATAGAGCAATACCTGTTGACCTACCTTTAGATTCCTCAGGATAATGTGCTTATCATGCCATTGTTTGGTGCAGTCTTTATAGATTTTGGATGAGAAAAAATTTCTTTGAATGGTGATGGTGAAAACTGGGGAAGCAGACCATTCAGGCGTCCTAGCAGCGCCACTTACCTCCTGGAAAGAGATGGGTCTTGAGTTATAGGAGCAATACCTGTTGACCCTACACAACTTCCCCTTTAGATTCCTCCTCAGGATAAATGGTGTCTTTATAATCATGCCATTAGTTTTTGGGTGCAGTCCTTTATAGATTTTGTGCATTCTCATAAGCATGGAGTCGCAATTTCAAGTCCAATCATATTCAAATTGGAAGCAATACAGTTCTTTTGATCCAAAACCTTTTCCTTATAAGCATTAAATGTAATTTCTCTTACTGCCCGGCTGATTAACACAAATATTCAAGTGATGCTGTTTTAACCTAGAAGTAGGGCCATTTTTTTTTTCAACTGTGCTTTTTAAAATAGTTAGTGAAGTTAAAATAAATAGGCAGGGAATGCATAGGGTGAAATAGTACCAGATCGGATCGAAAGAAGAAGAGAGAAAGAACTGCATGAGAGGAAGAAGGCAAAGTGTGCTCAGATTATTGGATTATTGGTATTTGCAATTTTATTTTGTAAAGGGCAGACCCTGAAAAATATACTAATTGTATGTTTTATATTGGGGGTATTTATATTTTCAATATTTTGAGCATTATTGGAGTGTTGCATCTATTCTCGGTTTTTTACTAGAGTTAGAGAAAGGGTATTTGTTCTTTCTCCCATTTTGGAGCAATTCCGTACGCAAATTATTTCCGCCAATATGGTCTTCTTTCTTATTGGGTAGAAAGTAAGTAAGCGGAATATTTTTTGGAGAATTTTAGATTTCTTAGTGATAGTGAATTATGGTGTTATAGTTAGTAAGTGAAATTTGAGCAATTTTTTTTTTTTTTTTTTTTTTTTTTTTTTTTTAATGGAGGAAAAATGAGGACTTATAATTTTTTTAATAATGGAATATTAGACTTTTGTGTAGATAAATAATTTATTTCATTTTGGAAGGAAATTTTAAATTGGTATAGGAATTAATATTTGGAGAGAACCAAAATATCCTCCAATTTTGGAGAATAGACCCAAAATACGCCCCTTTAGTTTGCTTTATAAATAAAGCCAACTATCAATTTCATTGATTCACCAACTTTTGCCTTTCTTCTTCTCCATACACGTTCTTTCTTCTCCTTCTTCTTCTTCTTTCTCTTCATTTTCTTCAATTCCTAGAACTACTTAAGTACACCCATCCAACTTGATATTAAGCATAATCTTAGAGAGTGAAAGCCTAGATTGAAGTATAATATTTTCTCTTCTTCTTTTTTTAGTGACTAATTTTTCAAGGATTTTGGTATGATTTTTCCTACTTGGGTCAGTAAGTGATTTTAATGATAAGGTGAATTATTTTTGGATTTTAGAAGTTGTCTTTTTTATTTTTAAAAAAAGCAATATCACAAAATGCTTTAAGTCAATGGCTCCAATTAAACTTCTTTTCCTTTGTTTTCTTTGGTTTGATTTTGAGTTTCTTCCATGTAGAGGGTTGGAGAAGCCTTCCTAATAAGGATAAAGGCAAGACCAAAGCTTTGAGAAGCTTTGGATTAAAGCTTGTTAAAGATTGTTTTGAAGGTTAGTGTGACATCCCAGGTTGGGGCACAACACCTTAGGCGAATCCCACATCGGCTTACGCACAAGGTGGAAGTCCTATACATAAAAGGGTTGGGCAAAACCTGACAAGGTTAGACGCGTTTTGGGCCCTGGCAGAGTGGGAAGGTTTCTATTCAATATACAGTATGTTTTCAGCATGTCAGACCATACAGTCAACCAGTTTGTAGCATCCCGACTCGGTTTATTCGGGTTAACGGGTGGACAGGGAAGGGGTGTTACAAATTTTGGTATCAGAGCCCTAGGTTTAGATTCCCCGTGCTTGCATGCATAAGTCAGTATAGTGTACATGCCATGTCTACCCTGATGAACTAAGCAGTTGTTATTCTTTTAGGAGGATGTCAGAAGAAGGTGAGAGCGAGTCACACGCCTCCAGAGCAGTGGAGGGTGAGGCTCCAGTAGCACCAGGTCAAGAGGTGTTGTTGAAGCAACTTGCACCAGATACTTTTCGGACAGATTGCAGGGGTGATGCCTCGAGGGACGCAATAGTGTGAAAGAGAGAAGCCACCTAGAGAGCTTCGGAAATATGGGGCGAAAGAAATTAGTGCTACAAGGATGAAATAGTCCCAGAGAGCTGAGTATTGGTTAGATGGGAACATCGAGAGTTTCTGGAAGAATTACAATGTACCCAGAGGATAAGTTGGTTTGTGCCAACATCATTTGCTCATAGACAGGCCATATCAATGGGTGGACTACTGTTCAGCAGTCAGGTATCAGCAGAGCAGCGTACATGGTCATTCTTCTTGGATGAATTCGAAAGTTTCATGCACAGAGGCTTACCTAGATCGAGAAGGAAAGATTTAGATCAAGCGGATTAAAGACCAAGGAAGCTTTTGATCATAATTATGCTAAGAGTGATTAAAACCAAATTAAAGTAATAAAAACTTACTAAAATTTTAACAAAAACTATATTAAAAACACTATAAAATTTATACTTATCAGCTACAGAGGCCGAGAGGTGTAAAAAGTTTCAAGAAGGCCTGAATGATGAAATTCAAATGGGAGTGGTAGCTTCCCGATTCAGAGAATTTTCAGCTTTGGTAGAGGCAGCTCAGGAGATAGAGCGAATACAGGCCAATCAACGTACTAGGCGCCAGCGGTCTCAACAGAGGAGAGACCAGACTTAGAGTGCACCGAGTACATATCAGCCGGAGAGCAAGAGATTCAGAGGTGCTAGTAGTTCAGCTGGTTCTAGGCCTCCTTTTAGCCAAGGCTTAGCCAGGGGCACCAATGTGCCAGCGGCATCAGTTGTGGCTAGTTCTGCTGGTGGTAGTCGAGGTCCAGGCAGAGGTACTGGTAGAGGCACCGGTACAGGTACAGAGTCAGCCGGTTATACTTTACCACCTTGTGAGCATTGTGGCCGATGACATAGTGGAGATTGTTGGTTGGTGACTGGTAAATGTTGGATCTGCGGAGCATCAGACCATCAAAAGAAGGATTGCCCTAAAAGGGCAAGAGTTCCGACACAGGTTATAGCAGGCCGAGGTAGAGGTGAGCCCTCCGGAGTGCAGAGACAGCAGTCAGAGACTATGGACAGACCTGATACCAGAGGTCCAGCCAGGGTTTATGCCATGCGAGCCAGAGAAGATGAGGAAACACCAGATGTAATAGTTGGTGAGTTTTCTTTATGTAATCATGCAGTTTATGCTTTGATTGATCCTGGCTCATCTCATTCATACATTAGTGTGCCTAAACCTTGGGTAAAAGGGTTAGCAGTTGCACATGTGAGTCAGAGTCAGGGTATGTTGGTTACAAATCCATTAGGAGATGTAGTAAAAACTCTAACAGTGGGTCGAAGGAGTCCATTGTTATTCATGGAAAAGAGTTTCCAGAGATTTATGGAGTTGCATTAGAGATTTGATGTTAGTTCTGGGTATGGATTGGCTAAATCCAGACATCAGGCTTAATAGTTGATTGTGCAAAGAGGGTGACAATTTATACAGACAGCAGGGGAGAGATTACAGTAGTCGGGAAGCGGCGAGATTTTCTGGGTAATGTGATTCAGCCATGGCGCAAAGATGATTAATTCAGAAGGGTTGCATACTTGGTATGTGCATTACAAGCAGAGAAAGAACAGTCAGAAGTGCAAGATATACCAACAGTGTGTGATTATCCAGATGTGTTTCCAGAACAGTTACCAGGGTTACCACCAAGGAGGGAAGTGGAGTTTACCATAGATGTCTATCCTAGAGCAGCACCAGTATCAATTGCACCTCACAGAATGGCACCAGCAGAGCTAAAAGAGTTAAAGCTTCAGCTACAGGAGTTATTGGATAAAGGCTTTATCAGACCCAGTGTATCACCTTGGGGAGCACTGGTGTTATTTGTAAAGAAGAAAGATGGATCATTCGAAAAGATGGATCATTCAGCTGTGCATTGACTACAGACACTGAACAAACTTGACAATCAAGATAAGTATCTTGCCTCGAATCGATGATTTGTTTGATCAGTTAAAAGGTGGCAGGTATGTTTTCTAAGATCGCTAGGTCGGGATACCATCCAGTTGCGATAGGAAGAAAGATATTGCTAGACTGGCATTCAGGACCCGATATGGTCACTATGATTTTAGTCATTGCCATTCGGTCTCAACAAATGCACAGCGGGTTTTCATGGATCTCATGAAACCGCGTGTTTCAGTTCATATCTGGATCAGTTTTTGTTGGTGTGTTTTATAGATTGACATTTGGTCTAAAACTCCAAAGATAAGGTTGACATGATAACCATTTGCGGATTGGTACTTCAGACACTGAGGGATAAAACAGCTGTATGCAAGCTTAGTAAAGTGTGGAGTTTTGGTGC
>NW_023591781.1:625268-677117 GCF_014843425.1 Jatropha curcas
CCTTTTCTTTGGGTTTTAATCAACCAACTCAACTTCTACTTTCTAATTCTTGAAGAAGAATTAAGTTACTAATCTATGATTTAATTAGGTAGTTTGGTGGTAAAATTTGGGAAGGTAAGAGAACAATGAAGAAATGAAAGAAAGAGGAAAAGATGGAGATGGCCGTGGATAAGAGAAGAGAAGAGAAGAAATAAGTGTTGTGGTGTGTTACTTTAAGTGCCCAAGTCAAATTTGACTTTCTAAAATCATGCAAAAGTGTGTGGCTAAGATCAAGTCCTAAGTAATCTCATCCAATGGCTCTAATATTCCTCAGAATTAATCTCTCTTCTCTTCTTATTTTAACTCCACCAATTACATTAAATTTCACTCCACTAAAATAATTCCTCATTTAATTTCTAATATACCACCTAGAAATATTAATGCATTCAATACATAAACTCTCCAAAATATTCATTAAATATTTTCTTACCCACCTAAATCATGCAAACATGCTCCAAAAATAGTAACATAAATATTAACTATGCATAGTATTTTTTCCCGGACTAAATAATTATATCTCGCGAAAGATCTCCGGACCGATGGTACTATTCACAGAGCCGGTAAATCAACTAATTACGACACGCTAAAAGAAAAATCAGTCTGTTACCACACAGCAGCTCCCAGATCTGCATCGGTAACTAAGATTTATGATAAGGTAGTTGACAACTAGCAGATAGACGAGATAAGCTCGGGGCTTGGCTACTCTATATCCATCTCAGCAATCACGATCCCGAGGCAATGGTCTGCATAGTGAGAGATTGAATACCTACTCATAACGCACCTTTCTAGTCGCGTTGAGAAATGGTAGCTCCATGCCTATCGGCAGCTCGAAGACTCTCCCACAAGCCCCGAGCATAATGTGGCCGCGGATCATTCGGTAGCAGCATCCGCCGTGCAGAGCTAGCGTGTTCGCGCTGACTGGTAATGGAGCAGTAAAGCAGGCGCGGAAGTGAAAGTTGGAGGATTCCTGGACGGTCGTCTGAGCCGATGGCACAGTTGTGTGTGAGAGCATAGCAGGAGCCCTGAATGATGGCAGCGAAATTGCCACCGGTGTGAATCAATCAATGCTCATCAAATGGGAGTAGATACAGGGGAAAAGAACGTACGCGTCGCGCTCGGCTGTGCACGAAAGGACTGCGCTCGCCATGCAGATGCCAGCGCAGAAAGTGGGGCATTATAGAACGGCTCTGACATTGCTGCATGCATGTATTGTTCACGCCTCACACGTTGCATAGGCACCGGCTTGTCATCATCTGTTAGCCTCGCACACTGTACTTAGACAGCTAGTGCGCTTCGAACAAACAGTCGGATCCCGCCTCCCAACCTCGATGCGGCAAAACCGGTTGAACCATCTCACCCTCCGTGTAGGTTTTTTTACCGCCAGACTTCCTCGATCCGAGCTCTTTTGCAAAAATTAACCAGTATAAGTAATGCTAATAAGTGTGGAAGGCACGTGTTTGGGCATGTTTTGATGTAAGTAAACCTGAAAAAACTGAGGGAAAAAACGAAATGAAAAATGCTAAAAAGAATGTTATTTCAAGGTTACTGTGGTGCTAGCCACTAAGTAATAGCGCAAGGGCACTATTTAAGTGGAGTGTGCATTAGTGTTGTGGAGCACAACCATTAGAACTGTAGCAAAAGCCAAACACACAAAGAAGTGGCACACACCACATGCAATGGCGCACACATGCGAAGGCACAGTCACAACCCTAAATGGCCAAAATTCACCAAAAAGGTAAATTCTACTTGATCTTTCAAATTCTAACCTAATGCTTGCATGTTTCTAAGTCCCGTAAGTAATGCAGGAAAAAGCAATAAAGATTCCTAAATACTTGGATCCAAGCCTCAACAGATCCTGGATTCACAAATCATCCCGCTAGGCTAATTCGCAGTCCCCCTGCATCTGAATAAACTCTCGAAGCTTGCATTTGTGGCTCCATGAGTCCGAGTCACAGGTTCCATCATCAGATCACCTAGAAGCTAATCCAATGATGTTTTCAAAAGGGCCATGAGTTTTGGTTGCAGAAAGAGAGAGAAAAGAAAAGAGAGAGAGTCTAAAGTTTAAAAAAGTTAGGTTGAAAAGTGACAAATGGAATTCACTTCAACATCTTTTATAAAGTATAGCCCTTCGAGCCCAGTTCGGCAAAAGGACCACTTGCTTGCATCCAACTCTCGTACTCAGTCAGTAAAACCCCACCAACGACTTAACCTCTTAAGCAGGGCAGCACACCGGCTAGCGCACATGTAAAGTCAGACTCAATTTTGTGTGCCACGACATAATTTTCAATAAAAACTTCACACGCAATCCATGTGAAATTCAAACTCACAACACAAATACACATGGACTCCATCAGCAAATTGCCACTTATTTTTTCAAACAGTCACAATGCGCATGCTTTTCGGCCTAATCAACCAGAATTTCTAAAACCATAAGCAGCCAAAAGAGCCTCTTCCCCTTTCATTGCTAGAAATTATTTTTTGCAGGTAACTCCCTAGTGGAGCATTTCAAGAACAAAGCCGGTCCTGAATGGCACGCCTACAGCCATCCTGAGTGGCGCATCCAAGCCGTCCCTGAATGGTGCACCAAGCTGTCAATGTGGCGCGCCGTAAAGTCTCTCTGAAGGCCCAGGTCAATGTAGCTCATCCCTGAGAAGCCGCACCCTAGTCTCCCGAGTGGCGCACCTAGCCGTCCGAGTGGCGCACACTAAGCCGTCTCAAGTGACACACCTAAGTCATCGCATGCTGGGCACCGTAAGTCCCACTGAGGAAGGTCAAATCCATGCCATCTCGAGTGGCGCACCTTAAGCCATCCGAGTGGCACACCATCCGTAAGTTCCTTAAGGTAGGTCTCTAATCATCGCGTGTGGGGCGCGCGCATAAGTCCCCCTGAGGCAGGTCATCTAGGTCGTCCGTGTGGCAGAGCCGTAAGTCCCCGTGGTAGTTTTTTCAAAGTCCCTAGGCAACGTCTATTGGACAACCTCCCGCAGTTGAATTATTCCTCAAAAAACAAAGTTGTCAACTAGTGGGAATCAATCCGCAAAAGCCGTTTAATAAATCACCTGCAAATCATCTACCCAACAAATGTTTGTAATTGCAACCCGGTAAGTCCCCCTGAGGCAAGGTTTTTAAAAGTCCCCCTAGGCACCCGCCGTAGGACGACCTCTAGCAGTGGAGCATTCTCAATTAAAGTCGTCAACTAGCGTGCATCATCTGCAAAAGCCATCAAAAAACCACCCATAATGCAACTCATCCCGCCCACAAATTGCATAATGGTATCATAAGTCCCCCCGAGGCAGGTTTTTCACAAAGTCCCCCCTAGGCAATCGTCTGAAAGGAGAACCTCCCGTAAGTGAAGCATTCTCAATCAAAGCGCAACTGGCGTAATCCTCTGCAAAAGCCATCAACAACCACCATGATGCAACTGATATGCCCAACAAATGTCGTAATGGTACCATTAGTCCTCAAGGCAAGTTTTTCAAAGTCCTTGAGCACTGTCCGTTGGACAACCTCGCCACAGTGGAGCATTCTCATACCAGAAGCGCCCTAGAAGGCAATCAGCTGTAGAAGTCGCCAACAATCCACTCACTGGTGCATCCGTCCCTATCAATCATCGTAATGGCAACCCCACATCAATAAAGCCGCCAAGGATGGTACACCATCATCCCGCCTAGCCGTGGCATGCCATGCATCAGGAAAGTTAGTTTTCCTCACTTACCGCGTCTACTTTTACACTTTGATGATTTGCTTTAAAAAACAAAATTATTATCACAAAGTTGGGGCAAATTGTAGACGCTTAAAATTTGCCCATAAATGTTCAAATGATGATACATCTATTTTTTTTTCTATAAAATTGGATTAGGACTTCTTGAATTGCTTCCAATTTTTGAACCAATGGTCCATGGCTGAGTTTCTAACGTGTATAAAAAAAACCATTTTTACTTTTTCAAGTTGTGAATACTCAAATTTTTGAGGCTCAAAAGAGCAATTATCGTCGACGGGACTGCAAACAGTCCGGCCGGTACCGAGGCCATTTTTTGGAAGTTCACCGAAAAGTATACCAATAGGTACTTAAAACGTCCGGGATGTGCGAGGATCGCAGAACTGGTCCCGGAATATTTTTTAGGAGGTCCCGGACTCCCGGGAAAGCCCTGGGTGAAAATACGGGGGATCCCACCCGCAACACGGCGGCAAGCGGCGCCGGGACACGGCGGCAGCTGCCGCCCTACAGGCGGCACCCTGCCGCCCAGCCATCCCCAGGCGGCAGCTGCCCTGGCCGCTGCCAGGGCGGCACTTGCCGCCCAGCGGCGGCTAGCCTTGCCCGCCCTGGAACCGAAAATGGCCTATAAATAGACCATTTTCAGCCCTAATTTTTGACAACGACTGGTCCCGTGTTGACGACCCGATCTTTCTCCCACCCACGCTGCTTTGCGATTTCTTTACCGTTTTTTTGCATGTAATTTTATTTTTTTATTGCATTTTGTTATGATATTTGGAACACTAAATTGAACAAAAACTAAATTAATTTTTCCCAGCAAGGAATTTAATCTGGAATTAAGAAGTGGGTTCGTCGGTTTAATCAGGTACGTAACGAAACTCTGCCTAATTTAATTTGAGCACTTCATGCATGGTTTCATCTTCTACTCTAACAATTCTTAATCGCATAAATGCTTCCACGTCATTATTTTAGACAAATAAACTGTCTTAATTAATTTGATTAAGCTTAAATTGCCCGGTTAAATCAATGATCGTAGCATAAAGCCTTACAAATCCGATAATATTGGCTAAAAAGAGCTAGTTGATTAAATAACTACGGTTCAATTGCCTTATTTTCGAACAAATCCGGCTTAAGTCCAATTAAAATCAATAATTGTGGCTAAAAGCCCTTAATCAATCCACGTTTTCGATCAATAAATTGTGATTAAGCTCGAAACGCTCGATCTAATTAATATAATCGTGGCATTAAAGCCTAAAATCACAATTTTCGGCCAAGGCATAAAATCAACCATTTTAGCGACAAAATCGCGTAAAAATCGACATTTTTGGCAAAAAAATGGCCTTTAAAATGAACCAATTTTTCGGCCAAAGGCCTAAAATCAACCATTTTTAAGCGACAAATCGCTAATCGAAACATTTTGGTAAATTAATTGCCTAAATCAACTCATTTCGGGCCAAAGGCCCTAAAATCAATCATTTTGGCAGACAAATCGCCTAAATTACACATTTTTAGCCAAACGAATTGCTTAAATCACAACACTTTTTTGGCCCAAAGGCACTTTAAAATCAATCATTTTTGGCGATCAACAATCGCCCAATCGACCTACCTTTTGCAAACAGATTGCCTAAATCGATATATTTTTTGTTGGGCCAAAGGCCTTAAAAATCAATCTTTTAAGCGACAAGTCGCTTAAACTGAACCATTTTTGGGCAAACAAATGCCTCAAAATCAAACCAATTTTGGGCGACAGAATCGCTTAAATGAATCATATTTGGGTACAAATACTTAAAATCAACAATTTTGAGCGACAATCGCTTAAATGAACCTTTTTGGCACAAATGCTCAAAATCGAACAATTTTGGCGACACAATCGCTTAAATGAACCAATTTTTCGGCACAAATACCTTAAAACCCAACATTTTTGGCGAACGAAACCGCCTAATCGAAATCAATCGATCCATTTGTGCAAATGCCTAAACAAACATGCGACAAAGCATACCACACTCATGCACGCAAAAGCATACACCACACTCAATGCAACAAAGCATAGCACACTCATGGCATAAAGCATAATACACACTTATGCACAAGCGATCCAACATTTTATGCACAAAGCAACACACTTAATGCACAAAGCATACCACAGCTCGATTGCGGGAATATAGAAGGCAGCACCGAAGCATGTATATAGTGCCCGCATGTAAGCATACACAACTCCATGCACTCAATGCTAAGACAAGACTCTCATTAGTTGGCGCAGGCCTGCACACCACAGCATAAGCGCCAGTGCACTCTGACCTCTAAGCCAGAGAGCACCTTCAAAGCCCTTCAAAAGAAGGGCCCTATCGACTACCTACGTTGACATTTGATCTTCCATTCAAACGGAAGTAACGTAGGCACGTTCGGGATTTTCAACCCCGGGTGGCAAGTTGCATCCATCCGAAATCACTTAAACATTTCATTAGATCCATCATCTCAACCTTCCAAAAGCATTCAATTATGATCGTTTAGTTCACAGCAATGAACATAGTTCTCGGGATCCATGCTCGGGTTTGCATACCATCGCCTTACACATGGGAATAATCTAATCTAGTCAACTAGGTTAATTAAAATTGGAGTCGCATTTAGGGTTTTTTCCTAGTTTCAACCTGAAATATTTAAACAAAGGTGGCGACTCACACCTCACGCGTGCATTCTCTTACTACTTTTGTCATATGCATCCACATGCCTATGACATTCGGGGGAGGGGTTCTTCAGCAAAGTTACCGGGCATTTCAAACGATGGAATTGGGCTCGAAATCATATCAGGCCTCGCCGACCACAAGGTCCCTATCCCTTCATGCAGAACCGCCTTATTTGTATGCCACTGGTCCATTGTAGGGGCTTGACAATCGGCAAGGTTTGACTCACGAGAGCTTAGTGATGCCATGCAAACCACTACGAGAAAGACGGCTTCGACAGCACTTCTTAAACCCTCAAAATGCCTATAAATACGTATTGGGGGGGTGAGCCAAGGAGGAGAAATTTTGGATTCTAATAAAACTCCTTAACAAATTTTTTCCTCAAAACTCCCTTAATCTAAATCTAATCTATAATAAGTTTTTATTGATTGTTCAAGAGTTTAGCTCTCCTGGACAGAAAGAGGCTTAATGGGCAGATTTATGGATCAACTGTATAAAAGAAACAGGATACGCACTTCAACAAAAAGAAGTCAAGCGCAAGCCTACTTAGAGTAGGAGATCTTGGTCTTCAGACAGACGAGCCGACCGTTCAATGTAGACCAACGGATAAATTCAAGCCTAATTGGGCAAGGTCCATTCCATGATTAAAAGAAAATTTGTTCCCAAAAGGTGTAATGAAGCTAATCAGATCTAGAAGGCAATGAGCTTACAGAAATAAGTCAACCTTACATGTTAAAGAATGGTTGTTATCGTTTAATAGACAAAACATCTAGTGGCAATACCGCAATTAATTTAGATTCACCTTTTTGTGTTTTTTTAATTAAACTTTTAATGGCATGTGTGTCAGTTTGATTATTTATCGAGATTCTGCAAATGATAGTGAATTTACCGTTGTTCACTTGGGAATGGGAAGGAAAATATTTCAAACATTTTTTCAAATTAAATCATTATGCATAGCATCTTGTGCACCATCCACAACAGCTTATTAATCTTTTGATTAGAAAATATCATAGGTTGAAAATTAGAGAAATAAGGGCAATATAAAGTATGGCCCTAACTATTAGGAATAGACAAGCCGTTGAGAGAGACGTCAGTAATAGTTTTATGGCACTCGCCTTTGGTCCCACCTCTTAGTATAAGCATGTAGCAATAGAAGTTACTGCATAAACTCTAGATTATCAAACCTCGATATCAAGAAGAGGGACAGTAGCACAATTGAAGACAATAGAAATAAAAGTAGATGAGAATCATTTAGGTAAACTCAAGCCTCCTTTTGAAGTGAACAATCTGAACAGATTGATGAAAACCTCATATTGCCAAGTCCAGAACGGTTTGGGGTAGGTAGGGTCACAGGCCATAGTCAACCCATCATTGAGCCACACATGAGCATATATGAAGACACAGGTGACATGATGTAGATACCAACGATTGAGTTGGAAAACCATCTAATATTTAATGTAGGGCAATAATCCTAAAATGGCGGCCGCAATCCTCCACAAAATCTCTAAAGATGGTCTCCAAAACTGAGCAAAGTGTTGGTGATCCCATAATTAAAAGATCATCAGTGTGGGTATCCCGGAATGATTCGTCCTAGCCGAGACAAAGTTATCAGTGTAAGAATAACTGGAATGAGCCATATCCTCTCAATATCGGATCTTATAATCAGAAAAAGCTTGATACTGGCAGCAATCATAAATGCCACTTAGTACAAGTACTAACTTTCAATAATGCAGAAATAGAGAAAGTTGGGCACCAGAATGGACTGAATACCCGGCTCTAATGCCTGCTTTAACAAAAGCAACAAGGAAACTGCTACGTCCTGGTCACATAATAATGGGATAATTAAGTCCAATGGGTATCCCAAACAAAAGCAATCACAATGAAGTTAGGTCAGTAATCATCGAGCAAACTGCGGTTATTTCATCAATATTTTTGTATCTCTCCTACTCGGCAAGTAACATTGAACTCTTCATACAATGTTTTGAGTTGTTCTAAAGCCCTTAATGAAATCAAAGACAAGTACCAATTGACAAAAATGTCATCAGATTTATCCTCGAGCTCAAGGCTTTCCCCCGCCAACATCACTAGCTAAATTCCACGTCTCCTTTCCTTGGTCCGGACACCAAGACCAAACGAAGACTTTTTTTAAATTTTTCAAATGGCGAATCCGATGAGCTCAGCTGCATTATAAGATTTTCTACATTAAGTTTTGCATAATCATGCATACATACCATTGAAAGCATGAGTTTTTTCCTTTTGGTGTTTATGGTTTAAAACTTATAGATCAAGGCATCCCTCCAAATAGTCACCTCCAAAGTATCACACTCGCTGACTGAGGATGCCAAATGTTTTTTGCGCAAGGAAAATTGAAACGGGCTTGGTTTCATTTTATTTTGAGAAAACTAGTTTTCTTTTTATTAGAGACCCATTCATTGATCGCTTGCGAAAAAATGCCTATTCTAGTAAGAGTTTATTTTGGATCACCACCTCTTTAGGAAAATTCTCTGGAATTAATCGATTCTTTGGAATCGACTAAACTCAAGTTTTAAAAAACAGGGACTGTGGATAGGGTAGTTTGGTATGGATGTTTGGGAAGGGTTTAGGCCCACCCGAACTGGCCTCGGTTAAACCAGCCTTCCCTTCGTTGTCCGATTAATTCACAATGAGTGATAATAGATTAACTCTAATTGAGGATGTAAAATACGTTTTAATAATGCATTTTTTAGAACACGTCACACAAACACATAAATACATGCAGAAAATGAAAATTAAAACAATCCAAAGAAGGGGAAGGAGAAAAAGAATAATAACATCTCCTAGTTACATTCTTATCCCCATTAAAATTTTCTCATCCAACTACTTATTACAATGAGTTTTATGAATAGGAATCCATTATGGCCCTTTACATCAAGCTCAACATAATAGAAGCAATACAAATTATACCATCACGCAATGAATAACAACAATCCAAAACTTAATAAACATCCACAGAACCACAATTAAACCATACATTCATGCTCATAATCAATCATATGGTTGCATGTTTCAATGTTCATAAAGCTAGTATTTATGGGTTCGCCATCAATAATCAAGACGACCACAATGAAATAAAGCATAAAACATAGAAGGCAGAAATTTTAAAGTGCATAAAAAGTAAAGTGAATAAATTTAAAAGAAGAATTTTAAAGGGTTGAAATCAAATTTGGGGTTCAAATGCCTTGATGTTCATCAATCATTAGTGGATGAACAATGAAGCACATTTATTGATTCGACCCATTTCTTGTTAGTTTTATTCTTTTGCAAATCCATGACAGGTCGAAATCGCGATCTAGAACAGTAAAAGTCTAGTCGCTTGACCCCACTGGAACCACTCGATCCAGGACTATTTTAATTGACTTTTAGTATTCAGGACCATCTGAAACAAAGGTCCGTGTGGCCACAAGGAAGTGGTCGTGTGCCACACATAGTGGCGTGCGGACCTTACGCGAAATGAGGTGTCATAGAACCATATACTTATGTCTTTATCTTATTGATTTTATGTTTCTGGACCTTTTTAAAATTGAGGTTCATGCGCCAACAAGGAAGTTTGGTGTACGCCATTACGTGTGGTGCCTCGGACTTGCCCTGATTAAGAAGGTACAGAACATTATTTAGAGCTTCTGACCTGAAGGAGAAGTGGTGCCGCGCCGCAACGTAATGGTTTGCAAGGCCCTTATCTTGTGGCGTGCGCCACTTCTTGACAAATCAAAAGCCTTTTCTGGTTTATTCACTGATTTTCTCTCCTCCACCATATAAAAGGTGTTTTAACCACCAAAATGGAAAAGAAAAAGATGAGCAACAAGTTCAAGGGCTTCTTCACGAGATTACCTTGCCTTGAAAGATTTCAAAGATTTAGGTAAAATGAACCAAGAAACCCAATAAGCTTTGATTTTTGAATTAACAAATCCAAGTTTAAGTTTTGTGAGTGTTTATTGGGTTTTTTTTTTTATTAAGAATCAAGGAAGTTTTATCCCAAAAATGATTGAATAGAACTTGAAATCCCAACTAAGGAAAGGCAAGTTTTCAAAACTTTAGACTTAAGGTTGAGTTTTCAAAATTAAAAAGAGTTTTTTCCTTAGGTTAATCCAACCACCTTTTGCACAATTTCCAAATGCCCCTATTTATAGGCAAATGGGGAATGTTGCCATAATTTTAGGGCTTAGGTGAAAATGCCACTTTTGGTTGGGCCAAAAAATCAGCCGGGCCCATTCTTCTATCAAATCGAACGGGGGTGGCAACGCAAAATGGTGCGATGCACAAAAAAGTGTGCTAGGCAGACCCGAAGGTGCTTCCTGGGCTCGGTTTCACACACTGGAACACCAATTTGAAAAAGTAAGAAATGGTCAATAACTCGTTTCTTAAACCACGACCCATCGAATTTCGAGGAATCAAAGGCCTGATGGAAGTCTCCGATAAGTTTTTAATGCTGAAAAAGCGTTGTCATCACTGTAGCATCTTAGGGCAAAAATTGAGTGTCTTACACCTAGTGCACCCTGCGTGCCATACAGTCGGCTCAACTCTTTAGTAATACTTCCACCCAGACCTAATGAAAGAATGGGTTTACAAATTTAGTTTCAAAGAATTAGGGCAAAGCCTACAACAAGAGGCAATTGAAGAATAAAATAGGGCAAGCCATAACAAAGAGGCAATGATGAACAAACTGGGGCAAGAGCCCATTAACCACAGTCTCTGCAAAATAAACAGGGGCAAATTCAGTTTGTCATGAGCAAGATCTGCATAGGCCACCAGCTATGCATACTGCCAAGAAGGGAAAGTGAAACATAGACCTTTTCAATCTTTTGTATAAGCTTTAAATAGGCTTAGCACTGGGCGCCCGGTCGGGTACTCCCCGGCCCCAATAGCAGCAACACAGCTCTTATGCTTAGCCGGCAATTCATCTTCCGACTCAACCACCTAAGCAGGGGCATCAACCAAACTGGTTCCAGATAGAAATTTCCTCCATGCCAACAATGTTTAAGTTTTCTTCAATTTCTTTGTTCATGTAAAGTCCACACACAATCACAATCATGATTTAATTATATTTTTGTATAAAGGACACATATTTCAAATTGGTTGTGCAACTAGTCATGCCTTTTCACACAGTGCACGCTTTTCGGGTATAATCATGGACTGTTCGGTATTAACCCATAAGCCAAAGGCCCTTTCTTTCTCTTTAATGTAGCAAAATTGCTTCTGCAGGTTTCATCCGAAATGAACATAACTCAATCAAAGTCGTTCAAGGAAAACTGCTCCGCCTAAACCTGGCAACATTCCAAAATCAAAACCGATTCCCAGCCAAGCCGTCCCAAGTGGTGCATCTAAACCATCCCAGGTGGTGCACCCAAGCCGTCCCAAGTGGTGCATCTAAACCATCCCAGGTGGTGCACCCAAGCCGTCCCAAGTGGTGCATCTAAACCATCCCAGGTGGTGCACCCAAGCCGTCCCAAGTGGTGCATCTAAACCATCCCAGGTGGTGCACCCAAGCCGTCCCAAGACATCACTTTTTATCCCTTGTAAGGAGGAAGAAAGCACTTGAAGAAAGTAGCTGAAGTTAGCCTTGCACGAATGAAGAGTTGGCAATGGCTTCTTTTTCAAGACTCAAAGAATTTTCCAGTTGTCCTCTTAATTTCTCTAATTTCTTAAGCTGAAATTTTGATGAATTGCTTGAAGAAAAAGATGATTTCAGTTGCAAGAAATCATTTGCGAGTTGAAAGTAGCTTGTGAATTGCTCTCTCAAGACAGTGGTATCAAATCCTTCTACTTTTCTATACCATTAAAAATTATATGAGCTTATTAAGCAAGTGAAGGAAATTGTGATGTGGAAGTTCGACCTATTTTACCTATTAGCCTCTTCCATGCTATTACTAAAACTGTACAGCGACAGATGGTCATAAAATCATTACCGCAAAATGCAGACATTTCAGAAGTAGCATGACAACTTGCTGTCTTTTTTTGTTGTTCATCTTATGGTTTTCTCTCATAATGACCAGTGTTAGACTCTTTCAGTAGAGGATTCCCATCAAGATCCTTCGAAGTAATTGAAGGGAGGTCATAAGAAGCTTGCCCAAGTATAGAACTCATCCTATCTAAAGGCAATACACAAGGTCCATGATCACAAATCATGCCATTGAAGCCCAACTGCATTAAGAAATTCGTAAAGTAAATTTGAAAGTATGAAATTAAAAAAAAAATGAAGAAGAAGAAAAAAAGTTTAAAAAAAAAAAAGAGAAAGCAAAAGCTTACCCAAGTATAGAACTCATCCTATCTAAAGGCAATACACAAGGTCCATGATCACAAATCATGCCATTGAAGCCCAACTGCATTAAGAAATTCGTAAAGTAAATTTGAAAGTATGAAATTAAAAAAAAAATGAAGAAGAAGAAAAAAAGTTTAAAAAAAAAAAAGAGAAAGCAAAAGCTTACTAGGTCATCATGATCATAAAATTGTTGTGCTGATGAAGGCTGATTATTTCACTTTACTTTCTTTCAACAACGATTAGAATCATTCTTCTCTTCATTTGAAGGAGATAGATTAAGCATATCTTTTCTAGAACACTTTTGACTAGAGTGAGAATTCAATGCATCTTCAACTACATCTAATTGATTAGGAGTTGTTGCAACTTAATTGAGATGTCATTATTTGAAGCATTTGATTCATTACTAACTTCTGTAAAGGAGCCTTTCTTTATGGAAGTGCTAGTTACCTTTTCTTTATAGGGATTAGCAGCTACTTGTGATTTTATCTTCTACATCATTGGTGCTTCTCTCTTATCTTTCTTAACAATAGATTCTTAGGGAGGATTTGAAGGAACATATCTGCCCTTTTCAACAATTGAATTCTTCAAATGAGACGGCTTGGCATTGGTCTTAAATTCGGCATCTCATCTTAAGAAAAAGCTTTAGACCATTCTATTTTCCATCAATCCTTATATGCTTCAATACATGAAAAGCGACCATCAAGTCTCACTAAAGGAAGAATTAGTCTAGCACCACTAGCTAGATAAACGCAAGATTCCCAAAGTTGTATGACTGTCTCCAAAGCTACTCCTAAAAAAGGATATATCAATTTTACCAGCAAGATCTTGGCAATAACTTAGTTGTCCACTAACTCTATGAGGATTGTATGATTCAATAATGTATTGGTTCTTATAGCGCAAAGTCAAGAAGCTTGTACGAAGATTGATGAAGTGTTCCACTTGATGTGAAGACAACTTACCATTACCCTCCAAAAAGAAGTCTTTCTTCATGATACGAGATGGACCCAAATAAGCTTTCCTTTCCATAAAAAGTTTAGTGAATTCAGTTTCATTATAATATTTAGTCATTCGTTGTCCATTATAGGAAGTCATCTTAACATCTCCGCCAACAATATGCATAAAATGCGTGTCAAAACGGTTAGCTAACCAAGCAATGGTACTTCACAACTCTTCAAAGTTGTAGCGGTAAAGATTGCTCGAATGCCTCTATAGATACTTGCTAAAACAAGAATAGACAAAGAAAAGATTTCACCAGATGCGATCATACTTGCAAATTTGAAGGTGCTTGGACGAATGAGATTCACAGGATCATGTAGAAGTACAAACTTACGTAGCCAATAAGAAATCAAGGTAGCCAAGTAAACTTCTTCTCATAGATCATCTTTTGTGTTCAGAATTTCAAAAGGCTTTTGCCAGTTCACATCTCCCTATAATTTATTACTGATTAACACTTAAAGGATTGAAATTCTTCTTGGTAGGAGCAATTCTTTTGGTGTAGTCTTTTTTAGGGTGCTCAAGATATTTAACAAGACTGTGGAACCAAAAGTTCACCTAGTTGCATAAAATAAGTATTATAATAAGTATTTGACATTTTTCTAGTTATTGCTAACCCATTTGACATTTTTGTAGTATGCATAACATAAGTATTTGCAGCTTCGTGGTAAGAACAAAGTTCCACCTCTATCAACTCTAGTAAGATCTGCAGCTGAAAGGATCATCTCATCATAAAATGAGCCATTGATTGAAAGTCCTCCTAGGAATTTCAAATCCTAAAGAAAAATCAACTCTTTTCCAACTGGGAGGAAAAGAGTATTTGTTGAAGAACTCCAATGTTCATAGAAATGTGGAATAACATTAGGAAAGCGATCATAAGTGAAGAGCGATGCGAACAAAGCATGATACGCTTTGGGTTTTAAAAGTAGTTGCTTTTTGGTTGCCAACACATCTTCAAGCCACTCCCAATAACATTCGACGAAGGTAAATTCACTAATAAATTTGAAAGGAAGATGACAAGAAACTTTATTGGTGGATGCGACTTCTCAAAAGCGGAAGATTATTTGATCGAGTTTGAAGTGAATGAAGTAAAAATTACAACAAGCAGCATTTTACATGTTTAACTACTTAATATAAAGTTGGAATTATAAGTACGTTCGATAGTCCAATCCATAAGGTGAGAGGGGTCTATTTTACTTAATGTTTTAGCTCCAAAATATTCATCAGTGAATCTTTAAAAAGTGAAAGTCATTCTAAGATTTGAATCCTCTTTGTCATTACACAAAATTTTCATGTTTGGAATTTTGTGAGAAATAAAAAGATTAATGATGCAAACCATTTTGATGGAGTTTCACAAATTGAGCAAAGACCTAAAAAAAGCAAAAAAAATAAATTAATTTTTTTCTTTCTTCTTTTCAAAGTCTACCAGTTCGTAATATCCATGCAAATATAAAGGACTAGGTTTGGAGTTTAAAAGAATTCAAACCAAAGTTTATAAGACTAGTTGCTGATTTTTCAAGAATAATAGATTTGTCTATTGTAAAGTGGATTGTAAACTTTGTCCACTTGATCAAAAGCCAGGCAGAATAAAAAAATTAGCAAAAATAAAAATTGAAAAAAGGCTTCTCAAATAGTCCAGTATAAGAATGCCTTTCTTTTTCGATTTTTTTTTTTTTTTTAAAAAGTAGGTAAAGTCAAGTCAAGTTAGATTGACATGGTAAACAAATCACGGTGAGCACATGTTCTTTTCACTAAACAAAAGAAAAAAAAAAAAAAGAAAAATCAAATCAATGGCACTGCAAAGGACCATAAATTACAGTATAATCTTTATAATTTGCGAAATACAAGTAATTTGTCTCTGTCTTTTAGAAAATAGACTAAAATATTTTTATAGTTTATTTCGATCAGATTATGAGGTCATTTCGTCCAATTTTTCCATTTTTTCCGTTAAGTATCTTATAAAAAGAATGATCCTAAAGGTCAGTTTGGAAGAGAGAGGTGGGATAGTTTTCACCTTGTAGAATGTTTTTGAAACATCTGAACACAAAAATGTCATATAGAATTCTAATTCTTGGTTGATTCATTTTCTATGTTCTTGAAATTAAAAAATGAATAAATCTAATTTAGCTTTGTTGGTTTATAAGAGCAGACAATTTAGAAAGAGAAGGAAATATTCAGCAGAGAACTATATGAGAGTGAAGAGAAAAGATCTTATCTTCACTATAGCACAGAGAAAATAATTATACAAGAACTATTCTAAAGTTTGTTCACCAAACGTCCATAAATCAAGAAAGTTTAGCTTCTAAACTAAAGCTTAAAGTAAGATGCATCATACGTTTTTCAACTACTCTCACTTAACTTCAACTAATACAAGATATGAAGAATTAAAAGATAACAGAGTACAATGAGAATCTAAATGACTTCAGCAAAATTATCTCCAATCAAGTACATCATCTTCATCGCAAAATACACAAAAAAATCTATAGCAACACTTGCATCAACTTCACTTCAATGGAGCTGTAGCTGTTGCCTTTAACAAGCTTCCTGAACTCCTCACTGATCTCTGGTTATCCAAGCTTGCATAATTTGTCAATCTCAATTCCTTTTTCAAAAGCTCAAAGATTTAGAAACTAATATAAAATATGATCAATTCTTCAAACTCAATTCACAGCAAACTCTCATGGGTTAATTGCCTTTCTTCAGAATGCATCAAATACACAAAATCAAGCACAGTTAACGCTAAGTATGCGTATAGCTAATAAACCTCACCACAAAACTAAAAGACATGTGAAAATTGCAAGAGACTATAGATTTTAGAAATTGTACAATGGCTCACTATACACCATGAAATAAAATCTGTAGCAGAAACAAACACAATATTGCAAAACCAAAAACCCATATTACAAATTGCAAAAGATCATTATTTTCACAACAATTGCAAAATGGATAAATTTAAAAATAACATATCAGGGTGCCAACAGATTTTTTTTTTCTTTTTTGAAAATGCAAAATTAACATTATTATAACCATTTTAGAAAAAATTTCATGCCTATACCCTGACTTTCTTGGATGATATTATCTGTGAGGGGGTTTTGCTGCTATTTTAGTGTGAACAATTTGGCAAAACCAGAAAAAGAAGGCATGTGCGACTTTGGATGTGAATCACAATCATGCTTAATAAAGATAATCTCAAAAAGTTGAAAAAGAAAAGCTTCAATGAGACATTTTAATGAACACCTCCGGTGCATATTATGATACAAAAATAAGCCAAGTAGCTAATTAACTAACCTCATATACAAACAATATAGTCCTAAGAACAATAATTTGCTTGCATAGTGTAGAGAAAAAATGAGACAGTGACATTGTTGGTTACGCAGAGGAGATCAAATGAAGAGAACGAAAGTGAAGTGAAGAGAGAAAAAAATATCATTTTCATTAATTTAAAAAACTAATTTAACTGTGAAGAAACCCATTGATGGAAAAAACTTACCATTATGCCTTCATTTATGATCAGATCAATGAAATTTAGTATTTTCATTAAAATGAGAGTATTTCTCACTGTACATTTAAAAAAAATATATATAGTTAAAAATTTTTTTAAAAATTTTTAATTTTATTTGTTTGGTTTATAAATTCTCGATATGGATTTGGCAAATTTTTCCACAGTGTTATAAGGTTACTGTAGCACGTGTAAGTTGGTCGGTTGTCTTATCTCACTTAAAAGACAACAAACGGAAACCAAACGTTTAACTAACAAACCAAACTAAATTTCGTGAGAGTTGCGTCAAAACAAAACCACTATCAAACAATAAACTTTCGATTCTCTCACTCTCAAATGAATCTAGCTCTGATGGATTGCTCAGCTTCCATCGATCAATCTTCTTCTTCTTCTTCTTCTTCTTCTTCTTCTTCTATGTATCCATACACTCTTCTCTTCCATGCTTTTTCCCTAATACCCCTTTCGCATTATTTCTTTGCATTTACGATTTTCTCATTTATTTTTCTATACAATTTCCTCGAATTCCATTTGTTTCGAGATTTGTTTTCTGGGTTTCGTGGTACCTCCATTGGCCTTACCTACAATTCTTCATCTCCAATCTACAACGGCGTCGTTTCCTACTGTAAAATTCTTCATGGGAGGTGAGAAAATATTGTAGCTTTTTCAATATACCCCTTGTTTTTGAATTTTGTTTTTAATTCGTTTTTTTTTTGAATTTAATCTTTTAGGTATTTGGCAACTCCGTGGCTTTCCAGTCCTCATTTTCAGACTTGTTTCTTGAATTTCTTTGGGCGACCTCCTGTTTTCAACTATAGAAGGTGATGGTTATTAATATTATTGGTGTTCTTTTTTTTCTTGTTTAAGTTTGTTTATATCTAAAAAATGTCTATGTAAATATATGGGCTTTTAGACAAATGTATTATACTTCTGATGGTGGAACCATTGCTTTGGACTGGTTGATGCATTCTGATGGTAAGTGAAGTTCTCTGATAATCTATACGTACCCACATTTTGGGCTTCCAATCAATAAAGTTCAATTTCCCTGCAGTTTCAGGAGATTGTTTTCTCATGAATAATGCCATTCCAAAAGACGATACAACTCCTATTGTTGTTGTGATTCCTGGCTTGACAAGTGACTCTGCTGCTGCTGTAAGTTAGATAATCTTGTAATTTTGCTCTAAATTTCATTATGTTTTTTAGGTGGTTCTGCAGGATATACAAGTTCAGTCTCTTGCTAATTCGTTTGATTTGGAAGTGAAGTTCACTGGAAAACTATTTACACAAGCCTCAAATGTTATGTATATTTTGAACTTAAAAAGTTGCTAGTGCAAGGGCTTAGTAATCCTTTCAGTTTTTTTTTTTTTTTTTTTTTTTTCAAATGTTATGTATATTTTGAACGTTAAAAAGAGTTATGCTAAGTTGCAAGGGTTAAGTAAATAGGCCTTTCAGTTGTTTTATTTTTTTTTTTTTTTTTTTGAAGACCCCTTGGTTTGAGGACATGAAAACTGTGTTATGAACTAAATACTTAGTTAAGCCTTCAAATAAGTAGTGAACAAATTGAGGAGAGACTGTTTTTTTTTTTTTTTTTTTTTTTTTTTGAGACCTTGGTTGAGGACATGAAAACTGTGTTATGAACTAAATACTTAGTAGCTCATAAGTAGTGAACAAATTGGAAGAGACTGTTTGGCATTGTGGTTGGAACATTCTTTTAAACACTGTTGGAAAAAAGCAGTTTTGGAATGCTGTTTAACTGTTTTGGAACTTCTATGACCAGTATATATGAAATTCACCCTAAAAACAAACTTTAATGATCTGATCAGTGTTTTGAACAAAGTGATTTTTCTAAACAGTGGCTCAAACAGTAATGCAAAACACAGCTTGAAGAAACTATCTAGTTTCATAAGTATGCATCTTTGTTTGTAATCTCTGAGGTTTATTTTTTCTAATTCGTTTGCCAACTGTAATATGAATTCCGAAAACTTAAACTTTTAAAATCGAATGCTTTAATATCTAAAACACTGTAAATTTCGTTTTTTTTTCCTTTCCCAAACCAACTATAACTGAATAAAATTTGGAAACCTGCATTTATTTCTTTGATGATTAATGAGATGCAATGAGATTTCTAATGTGGAAACCTGCAGTTTTAGTTGTTCCAACTCCACAAATGAGAACCGCCAAACTAGAAGACTCATCCAAGCTAAATTCTCATGCATTTTTTTTTTTTTATTTCTTTTCATTCAAATATTTCCTCCAAACATAACATAAGCAAATATGCGGGATCAATAAAAATTATGGTAAGTGAGACAGCAGTGGGATTTAGAAACTATTACTTTATCATTCTTTAATGATTTTAACATCTGGTAGTCACTTGATTTCTATGTGCTCTTGTCTTATCAAAGTAGTTTAAAGGATTGATTTATGGATGGATTCACATGTGTATATGTTACGTATGTATGTGCACGTGTGCTCACTTGTAGTATTGCACCTATGCTTGGTTATTTTATTTATGTGAACTATAGTATATGAAACATCTTTCATATGTTTGATATAAATTGTAGTACATAAAGCATCTTGTCTTCAATGTGGCAAAACGTGGGTGGAACGTTGTTGTTAGCAATCATCGAGGACTGGGTGGTGTTTCAATTACAGTAAGTTTTCTTTTTCTTTTTTTTTTTTTTTCCTCTTTCAGTTCAATAAATGCATTTTCAGGTTAAGAAATGCAATAACATTAAGGACCATTTCCTTCCTTGTCAAGGAGATAGTGTGCAATTTTACAGTTGTTCTACTCTTGATATTTTGTGGCAGAAGTAACACTTTGTTGCTACCAAATATTTTGACCTCTTGCTATGTTCAATTGTGTTGGCATGTAGAATTTGTTTGGTTTTGATCTTCACAGCAATTATGTGTTATGGACACTGTGGAAGACTTATGTTTTTTCTATTTTATTCATAAAAGCATGTCATTTCAACTCACTTGGAAATTTTCTGTTAAGACAAGGTATCAATTGTTTTGTTAACAGTCTCAATTGTTTAATGGCTTCATCTATGTTAACAATTTCTGACTACAAGTTTTTAAATTTTTTTTCAATAAATAATGAAAATTACTTCTTTAACGGACATTGGACATTGAAAACTTGTTTGGAAATGAATGGCTAGCTTTTGAGATACGATTCTTCTGAGTTTATAACAATTGGTATTAGAGCAGGTTTGGTCTGGTTGTCCAATTTCCTGTCTGGATGTCTAGTCCCAGCAGCCTGACCCCATAGCCAGCTGCATTTTTGGAGAAGCACAAGGGCATATAATTAGTGGAGGCCAACTATCTAATTGGCTAGTGGTTGGCAATAGTTGGACTGCAATTATAACATGGTACCAAAGCTATATATAAAAGGTCCATTTTCTTCATATGGTATTAGAGCCTACCCTACTTCAATTTTGGATCATTTGCAAATGTGTTTGCCCATAAACTTCATGCTCTAAATGTTCATGCCTGAATGTAAGGGAGTATCTTGTCTCACATTGGTTTGGGATAAGGAGTTTAAGCTATATGTAAGACTTGCAGAAATCTCCTGTCCTTCAGCTAGCGTTTGGGGTGAGTTAAATCCTGGTCTATTTTCTCCATAAAGCTAATGCTGGAATGTAAGAAAATACAGCAAGTTGATATGATTACAGATTTATAGTGAGATCATATGATGCTGATTGAAAACATGAAGCTTATGATATATAGTTTGCGAGGACTTATTCTATCTTAATTTTCTCTTAAGTTTATTTAACCTCTTTGACTTCCTGAGTCCCAAGTAAATAAATTGGTCTTTCCTCTGCTTGAATATTAAGATTTACTCAATTTCACAAGTGGATACATGAAAGGACTTGTTTCAGTCAGGAACTGAATACTTATATATATGCATATACACACAGAGGAACAACAATAAATTATGCATGAAACCTAGATCTTGATCAGTCACAAAGTGATAGATCTCATTTGGTGTTCAATTAAAATAGACTTTTTAATCTCTAAGGATTAGAAGCTTTCTCATGTTTTTGAAAATCCATAAATACTATCAAAATCTCAAATATTTTAAAGAATAGACAATTATCAGTTGAGCAGTATCATTTATGGAGCTTCTCAATAAGCTTGATGGTATATCTATTTTTCTTACTGAATATAAGTTTTTCTCCCTTTCATTAATATATTGTGCAGTCTGATTGCTTTTACAATGCTGGGTGGACAGAAGATATAAGGATAGTCATTAATTATCTCCATCACGAATTTCCCAAGGCTCCTTTATTTGCTGTTGGAACTAGCATTGGTGCCAACGTTCTGGTAAGTTGTTTTGGGTGTGTATAAATCTTTGAGACTTTAATTTCCTAAGCTTCATGGGGTTTTTTCCATTTGTGTTTGTTGGCCAAATTCCTTAGCGGCCTAGCTGACAGCTGTTGATAGGGTCTCTTATCCTTTTCTTAGTGATATAGTCTTCCTTCATTTATTATCTCCCCCCCTCCCCCTCCCCCTCCCCTCTCTTCTTGAAAAGTAGTTGATAAGAAAGGTATTTTATGAAATTTTCTTTTCTTTTCCCCCATGCAAACAAATGTTGAATTTTAACTGGATCCATAGTAATTAAAGGTGCAAGGCGCACTAAGGTGCAAAGGGCTGCTGGAGCCTAGGCGCTAGCCTCCAGGCGAAGTTGCGTGCCTGAGTGAAGTGAGGCGCAAAAAAAAAAAAAAAAAAAAAAAGTATTTTTATGAAATTTTCTTTTCTTTCCCCCATGCCAAACAAATGTTGAATTTAACTGGATCCATAGTAAAATTAAAGGGTGCAAGGGCGCACTAAGGTGGCAAAGGGCTGCTGGAGTCCTAGGCGCTGCCTCCAGGCGAAGTTGCGTGCCTGAGTGAAGTGAAGGCGCAAAAAAAAAAAAAAAAAAAAAAAAAAAAAAAAAAAAAAAAAAACAAAGAAAAAAACAAAGAAAAAAGTAGAAAACATGAAAAGAAACACGTATAAACAAGAAAAAAAATGGCAAGATGACAAGTTTTATTTTAAGATATTAAAGTTAAGATGGAAAAGAGTATAATCAAAAGACTGAAAAATAGAAAAGAAATAGAAAGCAAATATAGGAAGAAAAATTGAAAGAGTTATATTTGGATGGAATTAGGCTAAAGACTAGATTGCAAGAGGTGAGTGCTAGATGGAGTGGAGGTTGGATCACAAAGCACATCACCGGTTTTTGTGTTGCATTTTATTTCTTTTCTTTTATATTTATTTATTTATTTTGTGTAAGTAGAGATTGGCTAATAGCTTTATATTTGGAAAAAAAAAACCCTTAGCGTGACTTGTCTGGAAAACAAAAAATAGAGAAGGCGCGCTGACTTGTTCTGGAAAACAAAAAATAGAAAGGCGCGCCTTTCTCGAGCGTTAGGCGCAAAAAAGGCGCATGCCTCTACCCAAAGGTGATAGCCTGAGTGAAGTCGCCTGCCTCAGGGTAGTTGAGGCGCAAGCCCTTGAGCCTTAAGTAAGGCGCGCCTGAGGCGTGCCTGAGGTGCACCTTTAATAACTATGAATAGATCCAACAGAATGTGGCTGAACAAAATTAGCAGACATTCATTAATTGGTTTTTAGGAAGGAAGAAAAAAAATTACCTTCAAATTAGGAAGGTCTTCTGTCCACTTGAGGCTTTCTCATTATTGAAGGTGTGTTGTCCCACCCTTTCCCTTCAAATTTGCATTGTTAATCTTTCAATCCCTAGAGAAAATAAATTTCTCCGGTGAAGTCCTCTTCCTCTCTAGGAACCTGTGGAGGTCAGTTTTCAAATTAATAAGCTTTCTGTCTGTGGTTGAAAGGATTCTATACCACAGATTCTGCCTGAGGTTGATTAACTTTATTTTGGAGGTTGCAGAGCCAAGTCCTTAAATTGAAATTGTTTGTTGTTCAGATTTCTCCTTTTTTTTTTCCTTTTAGATTCAAATTAGCATGTCATTTGGTTGATGACCATAAAAACAATTTACAATATCACGGAAGGAAGAGTACCTTGACAATTTTGTGAAGTTAGTTTCAGTGCTAACTGGTTATGCAGGAGGCTTCTTGTTCATATTGGCTTGAAATAAATAATTTGCAGTTCATATTAGTCTCTTTGTGGGATGTATATAGTTATTGCTCAAAGATCTATTTGTTCATTGTCGCTCAGTCAAATTTGGTGTCATCCAATAATACTATTGATAGCTCAATATCTATACTGATTCTTTATTCTTAACAATTTGATTACAGGTAAAATATCTTGGGGAGGATGGGGAGAGAACTCATGTTGCAGGGGCTGCAGCCATTTGCAATCCATGGGATCTCTTGGTCAGTGTTTCAGCTTAATGTAAAACCTCTCTAAGGAATTTAATCTTTCAAACAGAGTTATTCATGAGGGTTGAAATTTCTCCCATTTCTTGCATATGTCTACTGATAATTTTTACTTTTTTGCCTCCATTTCATCTATTTAGTTGACAACATTCTTTTTTCTGTCTTTTTTGTTTGGGTAGTAAACAAGGTCATAACATTGTTTATGAACTCCTCTAGTGTATATGTGTGTGTGCTTGTGTGTCTATATGTGTGTCTATATATATGTGTGTCTATATATATATAATTATTATATTAATATATATACTATATATATATACTATATATAGAATACTCACATATATGCACTCAGGCACCAATTAAAGAGGGTGTGAAAATTTACTGAATTTTCACATTCAAAGAAAGGCAAAAAGAATGGTTCCTCTCTTTGCTAAATAAGAATATAAGAATACTCACATATATGCACTCAGGCACCATTAAGAGGGTGAAATACTGAATTTTCACATTCAAAGAAGGCAAAAAGATGGTTCCATCTCTTTGCTAAATAAGACACATTTTCTGAAAGTTTTCTTTCAGTGAGACAGTCAGTTGTTCACAGCTGAATGGTTTAAATGCGAAGCGTTTCCTCAAGAGAGGATTTTTTTAGATATTATTAAATGTAAAGCAATTACTGTCAATGAGACGATCAGTTGCTGAAACTTGGAGCAGCTTGAAGATTTTGATGCAACTTTCCAATTAATTCCTTCTAACAACAAAATTTTGAAATGAGAACAGAGTTATAAGCAATTTACTAGCTGTATCAAGTCCAACTGTAGTAATGGAGGACAGGTATAGCCAACAGTTATTGAATAAAAGCAAGATGATGAGCGTTTTATTGGAAATGTTTAGAGTTTTAATCTTCAATCCAAGTTGATGCCAAAACTTAAGAGTTCAAGAATCAAAATGCTCTTGTAGTTGACACTATACTTCCATACAAAAAATATTGTTGCAATGAAAGAGAAATATACCATTGTCATCATTGCCTTTGCCAACAAAGAGATGCAAATGGCATAACAAAAGGAAGTTCACTGCTATGCTTTTTGCAATTTTAGTTCTAGTAATATTAGGTTTTTCTTTACATGGACAAATTTCTTTCGAGTCCAATACTTCAGGATATCTGATTATGAAATCTGTTATGGTATTTGCTGCTTATTAGGACACCATTAAGTAGGATTTCTTTTTCCCTTAGATTGGCAGTTGATTGGAGCCTATATTAGTTCCCTCTTTTGTTGTGTGGAGCACAGATGACGAATTGGGTATTATTGAATCCCTCCTCAATACTTTCTTTTTCCTTTGTTCTTAAGTACTCGTATTGTTGCGGTATCATGTTCCCCTAATTCGAGAAATTATATTACTTAATTAACTACAAGCTGTTCACATTCTTCATTAAATTGGATTATTAAAAGAAGAAAAATTAAAAGACAGATTGAAATCCTAATTAATTTAGATGCATGCTCCTAATTATTGTTAATTAATTTGGATGCTTGGTTCTAATTAATGCTCCTGCATAACCTGTCTCACTCCTCACCTATTTTGCTCTTCCTCTACTCTACATCAATTAAAAATGGCAATTGCTGTGCATTTCAGGCTAATACGTTAAAGCAGATAACTTTTTAACATTTTTCTTTTGGAGAAACATATTATAACATTTATACAAAGCCATAATTTTGTCTCAAGAAAATATTTGGTCACACATTATTGCTGAGACAATTATGGCTTTACATGATTGTATAGGAATTGAACTTCCATAGGAAAGCCTTAAATATTTAGGTTCTGTTTCTTACTTAAAAATGAATCAATAATGCGTTCTTGCTTAAAATGAAATAGTAATGAGACTCAAGCCTCCTTTGTCGTTTCATTTATATAATGCTTAGAGCTTGTTGTGTCGTGCTTGAAACTCACAGTATCTCTGGCTAATATGAATCCATATTATAGTTATCAATTCTTGTAGTTAGGGGTTGGACCTAATGCAACAAATAATACCTGGAACAAATGTGTAGATACATCAAGTTTAGTTTGTTTCACGTCATATGTATTGTTTCTTCCACTATGTAATTATTGATATTTATGTTCTTTTGTAGATTGGAGATAGATTTATATGCCGCAGACTGTTGCAAAAGTTCTATGACAGGGCTTTAGCAATTGGCCTTCAAGGTTATGCAAAATTGTATGTTTGTGTTAACCTTTTTAATCGAGTTATTGAGTGTGAAATCTAGATGGTGGTGCTTAGTAAAATTCATTGAAAGATTCCAAATTATCATTGCAGACATGAGCCTCATTTTACTCGGCTTGCTAATTGGGAAGGCATAAAAAAGGTTGGTTCCTCCTAATGTTCTTGATAATCTTCTGCATGCAAAGAATTTAGAGTGAACATGTTAGTAGCCAAATCAGCATAGCAAATTAAGTACTTGATTGCAAGAATTGCCCTATTCTATTATGATGTTTAGCCTTTTCAGGTCTTCTGTCTCCATTTTTGTTTACTTTCTTTGTAACATGTTATTTTTTAAAAAAATTTAGGTTTTTTCAATACAAGTCTGCATACACATCAAAAATGAGTTTTTAGTAATTGGCTTTAGTTTGATAATATCTTTCTTTCCTTTCCTTTTTTCCTCTCTTTTTAGGCTTGTTCATTTACTGTGAACAATGGATATTGCCTGGCAAAAGGCGTATTGGGTGTTCTTTGTAGTTTGACTACTGATCAATATTTTTCTCCTGTTGGATTCTTATGTATGTAGGACAATCTTCTAATAAAAATGATAAGCACACTTAGAAATAAGAATGGTATGTCTATGCTAGTGTTGGTTGGTATGCATCGCTTAATCAACACTGACAATAATGAATATGTATTGCTTTAATAGGAAAAAAAAAGGCACATGTTGTGCTACCATTTTTCATTGGAAATTGTCGGGTAAAACATTTGCATTATGATCTTGTTCTGCAATTTTTCCTTGGACTAGATATAGGTGGAACAATTAATCTGCTTTTGGTAACATCTGTCTGAGGGTGATGGACACAGGCATGTGGTTTACCACGTAGTTGTTGATTACAAATTAATAGCTTGTGAATTTCGGACTATTCTTCTTTGTACTGGTGATGTAAACTTTATTCTTTTATTAATGGCTGTGTATGTTGTTATATCTAGAGTTACAAAGTCAAGCTAAAAAAAAAAAAAAAAAGTGGCAGAAACACCATTTTTTCCTTTGGAAATTGTCGGGTAAAAAACATTTGGCATATACTGATCTTCGTTCTGGCAATTTACCTTGGACTAGATATAAGGTGGACAATTAATCTGGGCTTTTGGTAAAACATCTGTCTGTAGGTGTGGACACCAAGGCATGGTGGTTTTATCCACGTAGCTTGTTGATTAACAAATTAATAGCTTGCTGTGAATTTGTCGGACTGATTCTTCTTTGTACTGGTGATAGGTAAATTTATTCTTTTAATTAATGGCTGTGTTATTTGTTAATATCTAGAGTTACAAATCAGCTAAAAAAAAAAAAAAAACCACTTCCTATGGCATGTTTTTGAAGACTCAGGAGAAATTCTTTATGCTTAATTTTTTTTCGCTTGCAATCACTACTTCGCATTTATCACCACGTCTTTTTCAAGATGCTTTCATAAACCTTCAGCTTTTCATGGCTCATGCGTAACTTTGGTGGATGTTGGATAAGTGGCTAAAGCTTAGTTTTTCCTTTTCTATCAAGTATAAACTGCACATCGAAGGCTAGTTCTGCATACTCAGGGTAGTGAATGAATGTAGAGGACAGGTGAAGACAAATGCTAGAACAAGGACTCTCATTCTCTGATCACGCGTCTCTTGTTTAACTTTTGTGGGGGGGTTGTGGTGGCCAATTTCTTATCCGCCTATCTTCTCTTTGAGTTTACCCTTGCTTCTTATTGCGCGGTTTTTCGTGTTTCACTGGGCCTAACCTTCCATTTGAATAAATGTATGTTTTGGGTTTCCCTTCTATAAATCACCAGTAACATATTAATAAAAAAAAAAAAAAACACTTCCTATGCATGTTTTTGACCAGGAGAAATTCTTTATCTTAATTTTTTTTCCTTGCAATCATCTTCCTTTATCAACCACTCTTTTTCAAGATGCTTTCATAAACCTTCAGCTTTTCATGCTCATGCTGTAACTTGTGGCATGTTGGATAGCTGCTAAAAGCTATTATTTTCCTTTTTCTCCAAGTATAACGTGCACATTCAAAGGCTAGTCTGCATATCAGGTAGTGAATGAATATAGAAATAGACTTCAGCTCTCTCTCTCTCTCTCTTTTTAACTTTTGTGGGGGTTGTGGTGGCCAATTTCTTATCCCCTATCTTCTTTGAGTTTCCCTTGCTTCCTTTGCCGGTTTTCTGTTTCAGGGGCTTCCTTTGACTAAATGTCTTTTTGGTTTCCCTTCCAAATAAATCACCAGTAAATATTAAGTCAGAAGTTTTTTCTTTTTTGTTTTTTCCCCCCCTAAAGGGTCTCTGGTAATGGGCTTAAACTTGTATGTTTCCTATCATGTCTTCCATTTTTATCAAACAGAAAAATGAGACAAGTGTTGAATCTTAACATTGTAAACACTCAATATTCAATCATATTCAATCACAGATTCACAATGGTGTTTTTGGTCCCATCACTATTTGGCTTCTTCATCTTCACTTTTAATGTCAATCTTGATCTCAATATCTTCTTTCTTTTCCAGCTTCACCTTATCCTTCTTTTCATTTCACCGGTGTTCCTAGTTTTATGTTGGGTAACTCAATTGGTGGAATAGCTGAGTTTGAGTTAGTTCTCCAAGTCGAGTTTCCCTCATTGTCACAGTTGTTTCACAACTTCATTTTCTCCTTAAGCTGTTTGCTTTTAGGCGCCATTGAATTTGAGAAATGTCGGTGCAGATTACCATTATGTGTTTTGAGCCCATTTTCAATTTTTAAACAATTTTTTATCAGTGTTAATGGAGGAGGAAGTTTATTAACTTCATTAACAGATTTTTCATTGATGCTTTTTTGAGTTAGGCCTAAATATTCAAATTTGAGGAGATAGAGGGCTCAATTGCATGCAATTAAAATTAAGGGGCTTGATTAACCTAAGTTAAAGGGTTATCAAACCCTTTGGTCCTAACAATTTGCTTTTGTTACTTAGTCAAGCTTTCCTTCTTCTATTCTCTTGAGGGTTTTATTTTACTTTCAGTTGAATAGTTTTCATGAGATCGCTTGAATGCCAATCACTTGTAACATTCTATGTTTAAAGCTACATTTTCTTTTAGAGTGAATTATTTATTCCTCTGATTATACTCAAATGCAGTAGTCATGACCCTCTATTTTTGAATTTAATTATATAGTTCCTTGGTTTTATCTTCATTACACTACTTCGTTCTTTTGTTTATTTCTATTAATTGCAAGTGAAATGTTGTTATTGCCTCTAACAAATGCACATGATAGTTACATGGCATGTAAAGGCGCATAAAAGAGTGATTCACTATTTTGTCCCTTGGCTATACTCAAATATATTAATATGTACCTCTTATTTTTAAAATTTAATTATACAGTCCCTTGATTTTGTCGTCTTACATTACTTAATCTTTCTAATTAATGGTGAATTTAATGAAAGGATTAAGTAGTGCAATGGGAATAAAACCAAAGGATTATATATGTGTTTGTTGGATTTTTGGGCCCATGGAGTGTTGAATCAAATTGGGACGGTTTGGTTTGACTTGGGCTTCTTCATTGCTTACTTCCACCAAAATGGCCTAAGCTATTTTTCTTTAGTTGCTGCAACATTTATTCCCATTAATTGTTCCTTTATTCACCGATGTGGGATAGTCGACATTCCAAAAGTATTTTGAGTATGACTGAGGAACTGAGTAGTAATTCACTCCTTCTTTTATGATTTCCATGAGAATAGTTTTCATGATAGCTAACATTTTCAAAGTATTGTATGTCTGGCATATAGGCGTTATTGTGATTATACATATGTTATCTTTCTCGTCTTCTCTGACAAAAGCTTTTTACTTGATTATATAATCTTGTGCTTTGAAAGTCACGCTCAATTCGAGATTTTGACAACTGTGCGACCTGCCTTGTTGGGAAATTTGAGGTATCAATAGATGATAACTGACACATTCCATCTAGTTCTTCAAACTTCTATTCTGTGACTAACCAAAAATATTGTAATGTTCTTCCAGACTGTGGATACATACTACAGGCACTGTAGCAGTTCCTATTATGTAAGAAATGTTTCAGTACCATTACTTTGTATTAGTGCCCTGGATGATCCAGTTTGCACTAGGGAAGCCATTCCTTGGGATGAATGCAGGTGGAACCAATTTTTTTTTTTTTTTTCAGTTATTTTTTCCTCTTAGAATACCTATTGTCATGGTCCTGATTGATCTAATGCATTTATGTAATTATGCGCGTAGACATACATTTACATTTTACATGCTTTTCCTTCTTGTCAGAGCAAATAAAAATATTGTGTTGGCCACACCAAGGAATGGAGGACACCTTGCATTCTTTGAAGGATTATCTGCAGCCAGCTTGTGGTACTTACGGTTGCTATAGGATATTCTTTGTTATTGGTGAATTATTCGGTACAATCATTTGGTCACTAAATTGTGATCCTTAAGGAAGGAATATTGCACAGACCTTTAATTTTTGATACTGAATACCTCTGTTGTTTTTGTTAGTTTCTAATTCTCCTATATCTCTATGTTTGCAGGTGGGTAAGGGCTGTTAATGAATATCTCAGTGTTCTACACACTAGTCCTTACATGCATGTACAAAAGGTGCAATGTTGTTACCTACAATGATTTTACCTGTCAAACTGACAAAATAATATTATAAGTTTTAGAACTTGTGGTTGCAAATGTTGTCTTTGAATCCTGTTGAATTATTGGATATGAGGCTCATTAGTCCAAGTTTCTCTTCATTCCGCAAATTCCAATTTTCGTAATTTGAAACTTCTTTCTTTCACCGTATTTGCAGGAGCTTACTGTGAACTTGCATTCATCTGAAGGAATTTCAATTGATCAGGGCCCATATTTAAACATTGCACAGGATGGAATGGTGGTTGCAGTGGGCGGTGAGTAAAGAAGACGATCTGATAATGTATCTGATGAATAATAATTCAAAAAACCGATAAGAAAGCTTCGTCACGGGAAGTGCAAAAAAAAAAAAAAAAAAAAAAAGAAAAAAAAAAGAAAAAAAAAAAAGAAAAAAAAAAAAAAAAGAAAAAAAAAAAGAAAAAAACAAAAAAAAAGAAAAAGGGAAAAGAATTAAAACGGGAAACAAAGAGGAACGAAAAAAAAGAAAAAAGAAAAAAAAAAAAACAAAAAAATAAAAAGAAAAAAAAAAAAAAAAAAAAAAAAAAAAAAAAAAAAGGAAAAAAAAAAAAAAATAAAGAAAAAAAAAAAAAAAAATAAAAAAAATAAAAAAAAAAAAAAAAAAAGAAGAAAAATAAAAAAAAAAAAAAAAAAAAAAAAGAAAAAAAAGGAGCTATACCTGTGAACTTTGCATTCATGTGAAGGAATTTCAATTGATCAGGGCCGCATAGTGAGAACCATTGCACAGGATGGAATGGTGGTTGCTGCTGGGCGGTGAGTAATGCTAGACCGATCTGATAAATGTACTTTGATGAATAATAATTCATAAAATGCCGATAAAGAAAGTCTTGCGCTCACGGGAAGGTGCACAAAAAAAAAAAAAAAGCTAAACAAATCCGACTTTCTGCTGTAGGACAGAACTAGGCATTCATGGCAGAAGTAAAGTCTTGATTTTTGTATCACGGACTCGTCTCAAAAAATCCGAACAACAGTGAAAAAACACATCCAGGAAGACAAGTTTCCCGATAAAAAAAAAAAAAAAAAAAACTAACAAAATGATTTCTGCTGTAGGACAAGAAGAGCATCATGCAGAAGTAAAGTCTGATTTTGTATCAGGAACTGCTCAAAACTCCGAACACAGTAAAAACATCCAGGAAGACAAGTTTCCCGATACAACAAGACAAAAAAATCAGATTTCTCGACGACATGGAAAATCAATATGGTTGCTAGCTTTCATTGCTGTTGTAACAAGTTGGCCATTGTTAGGATCAGTCTTGATTATCTATGGAAAAAAGCTAAAAAGATTCTTGCCTGCAGCTTTTCTCCGAAGATGATTCCATGATAATTAAAATTATTGTTCTATTTAAGTTGTGCTGGATATATATAAGCAGTTGAAAAACTAATGAGCAACTAAACGTAAATTTATATGACTATAAAAAGTAATTGATTGGTCTTTATAATCAAAACTTTCAATCTTGCTTGTTTTTGCTTGTTTACGATATGCAAGGCATTCAAATTTTTCAAAGTCTGTTTTAGCCATCGGATCAAATTTAGCTAGTGGTCTTATTTATTTTTATTGATATCCAAGCTTTTGTTTGTTTGTTTGTTTTATGATCCAAATATTATAGATGCTTTTAACTTTGACAATTAAATAAAAAAATATAAAATTTTCAAACAATACTAGATTTATACTAATTATCTATAGAATTTATTACAAGTAACAAACTACCCTAGACTTGAGATCTAGGGAATGAGACAATTATTTCACATGAAAAAGTCCATACTCCTAATTAAGAGAAGGGAATTCATGGGATCTTGAATATATTAATTACCCAATCTCTGTTAAAATTTTTTTACCATTCTCTAGATATTTATTCTAAAACTGTCCCAATTATTTTATAAGGAAGAGAGTATTAAAATCACATGTTAAATTATTTGAACTTTTACCTACCAAGTTGTTAATATTTATTTCTCACTGATTTCAAGGATGAAAATTACTTAAAATTCAATTCCCAAATCAAATCTTTGAAATGAGAAGCCAAATATGAGAAAAATAAGAGTATTGCTGAGGTGTCATTTCTCATAAGTCCTAACCACCCAAATACATTGGAGAATATGGCCTTCAAAAGTTGACATATATTGTTGAAACCACATCATAATTTTCACATAGTTCTACTTTTTCACTCAAATTTTTATTCTACCTTAAATTTTACTGTCATTTTTTTCACTTAAAGTTATAAATTTTGATAATATTATATACATCTCCATACTAATTATAATAATAATTTTAAAATTTTAAATTTTGGATATACAAAATACTAATTTAATTAATAATGTAACTTTTTATACAATATTTTTTACATTTTTAACAGTTAAATACTATTTAATCGATTTAATTTTATGAATTAGAGTGTATAGTAAAATAATATATGCAATTTATAAATTAAAATATTCAAATTCAAGGAGTCAAAAATGAAAAATTGAAAATTGAGAGTGGTAAAAAATATATGGCGTTTTTGACACCAAAAGCATATGAGTCATCATGATCGTATCTTACAAAACTGAGAACAATGAATCTGCCAATGCAATGGTAATGGAACAAATGGGTTTTTGGTAAGAAAATGACCCTTTCTTTACAAGGAATCAAAGCATTGAACGACAAATTTGACCCCTTCTATTCTTTCTTTTTTATCCTGATTTCAGATTGGAGAATAGAACTTTCTTTTTTCCCCTAAAAGAAGAATATTCAAATCATGTAAAAATCCAAAGAAAACGCCAAAGTTATGTCTTTCTTTGTAATCTCAGCTTTCCTTTTTATATATGTAAATAAATTTATATATTTAGTCTTGAAGTGGTTGGCATGTTATGGTAAGGTTCGGCAATATTAATTATATTGATATTTTTTTTTAGTTTCCGTTAAATATATGTTTATATTCTTAAGATTATCAGCAAAATGATACACTTTTTAATTAATTCATAACTGAAAAATTCATGATTTTTTTTTTGTTTTTTTATATCCCTCCCATGGAAAAGTATATTCCAATTCTGAATTGCATGAATTATATTCTTTGAAATTAGTTTGAATAATTATTTCAACAATTACTAAAAAATTAACACTCTTAATTCGTTATGAGAATTTAAATTTCAGAACGCTTTAATTTTTTTTCTTAACTTATTATAATATTACTTTATTATCATAATATCGTTTCTATTACCAAAAAGAGTAATCTTTTTTTTTTAAAAAAAAAAAAGAAAGAAAAGTTAAAAATAATCAATTAAAAGATAGAGTGGGACAAAATCATTAATATTAATTAAAAGTTTAAAAGAAAAATTTGAATCATGAAATCCATATAATATTTATTTTTAACATATATGATTGATATGCTTCACCCTCAAAAACTTTTTTAGAATGGTTTCTTAATAATTAATTAATATTTATATTTAATTTGGTAGAAATTACAGAATGAATCTAGTGGATCTTTGACTTCTGACTTTGTCTTTCCCGACATCAAACTACCTTCTTAACTGTCATTAAAACTATATTATTTTCATAATTTTCAATTTTTCTTTCATGACTTGAAACAATACTACAATATATATAAGATAAAGACAAATGGTTAGGTATTAATTTGAGATGGCTCGAATCTAACATGGATATATATATATATAGAATAAAAACATATTTTCATTTGAAAGTGAATAAATGTGAACCTTCTCACACAATACAATTCATGTTCTTTGCATCTCATATTCATATATTGTCAAAAAGGAAAGGCATAACCCATTTTCAAACTCTCTACTTTTTTGAATTTGGGTTTATTGAGCTTTTATTTATTGTTATTTAATAAATTAGATTTGTCTAGACTCGGTCTATTGATTTTCTTATGGACCAAATTAATAAAAAAATAATTTTTTTAAAATTATTACTATTTTTTTTCCTAGCGAATAGTCATAACTATACTCATTTTAACGAATATTTATTTTTCTTAATCCATAACCAAATTTAGGTAAATCAAACCTTGATTTAATTAATAATATGAAAACTTATTTAAAAGGATAAATTGAAGATGAGAAATTTGTTAATGAATAAACAAATTTCAAGGTTTTCCAAAAAATAGAAAAATATTAAGTTTAGAGGAAAAAGGAAACAAAAACAAATTTGTGTATGCATAATACTTGTTCAGAAAACAATGCAATTTCTTAATTTAATATTTTTTTAGTACTTAATATATTTCTTAATTTTATTATTAAATACCTTTGTGATTAGTGTCTTTAAATTGGAAACTTACACAATAATAGGAGTTCAATACACAAAATCTCAGAAAACATTAGAGTTATGGCTGGCTGATTCTTCGAATTATCAGTTTAAGGCTCCCACGTTTGGCTTGGATTTCATTGAATCATTTCAATTGATTTTGGTTCAATTTCGATTTTGACATGATATTCAAGTTTTTTAGCTTGCTTCCCTTTAACGGAACTGTGGTTTCACCATTTGCACTTGGTTCGATTACAAAAATTAGAATCGAGTTGGTCTGAAATCAAAATCGGTCACTTTGGATTGGTTCTGATTCGGAACCAGCCTTTGACCAAGTCTAATTTGAGCTGGAACAGAGAAATTTCAGAAGAAGGAATATGAAGTTTGAAATTATTCCAAACAAAAAAAAAAAAATTAAAAAGATTGAAACTATGTTATCTTTGTCCTTTCCACAAAGTTTTTCTACAACCACAAATATAATCGTGGAGAAAATTATATATAAATCTTGACGTTTCTTCAAAAAGTATTCTTGCAATTTTTTCCACAGACGGAATTGTCTTTTCACACTAGTAATTATCATTCTTTTTTTACTTGTGCTTAAGCTATCCTTTTGGAAAAAAAATACATTTTATAAAAATTAATTTCTGGTAAGATTTTCCTGTCATTTGTACATAATATATTTCAGGCTAAATTACCAAAAAAAATTTAAATTTTGGCATTTTTGGTAAATTTAGTCCATATTTTTAATTTTGGCAATTACTAGCTCACTTTATTTTTTTCTTGTCAGTCACGGCCTCCGCCAATAATTAGTTAGTTTATTGCTTATTTGCTATTAGTTGACCTCACATTACATAAGCTCACATCCATATAGCCATTTTTTGGTCATTGATCATTTTTAAGATTTATAATTTGGAAGATTGCTTCGTTGAGATAATCTTCTTCTCATTTCAATACAAGTTTGAAAGAATCTAGTACAATTTTGTAATTAACGGACTTTAATTAACTTTCAGTAAGTAACTTACACCATCAGCAATCCAAATTTTGACGGGTAAATTTGTTTGCTTCTAGAGCTGCATCACTCGACCCCATATAGATACTATAATTGACAATAAAAAATAAGTACAATACATTGATTGAAAAAATGAAAATTATTGATTAAATTTAAAAGAAAATAAAAAATTCAGGCTTTTTTAGTGATTAAGCCTATGTTTTATATATCTTCACCTATCAGCAATCCAATTTTGACGGGTAAATTTGTTGCTTCTAGAAGGCTGGCATCACTCTGACCACATATAGATTCTATTACATTGACAATAAAAATAAGTTCAGTATACATTGATGAAAAAATGAATTATTGATTAAATTTAAAAGAAAATAAAAAATTTCCAGGCTTTTTAGTGATTAAGGCCTAATGTTTATATATATATATATATTATATTAAAATATATATATATATATATATATAAAGATTTCTCGTGGAATTAGCAACAGTGAGAAGTCCGGAAATGGTGTGCATGTTTGATGGATGCAGGTGCCACCCATATGGGAATCGTTCCTACCTTATTAATGGATCATGTCCTTCATCGCCAAGATTTTTGGCTTATATATATACAGGTAGTTTATTTCTTGCATGGCTAGGATGTTCAAGAACTTGCCATGTGTCAACTTCATGGACTACACAATCTTTATTACATTGGTCCAGGATACAGATATAGATGAACTTGAAAAATTAACCTTATGTGTGCATAAAGTATAAGAATTAACAATATCTTTAAATTCGGCCACATAAAAAATTTACAGAACAGCTCGAAAATATTCTGATTAAATATATACTCTGTCTCATAATTCTTATCTCATAATACTATTTTACTCTTATTTAATATGCTTATTTATCAATAAATGTAATAGTTAAATTTCTATATTATTATTATTATTATTATTATTTATTAATTCTTATTTTTAAATCTGATAAGTAAGAATAAAATTGAAAATATCAAATCTTTAATCTTTAAGAAAATTTCTATTTATTATTAACCAAATTGAAGGAGTAAATATTATGTATATTGGAGTTTTCTTAATTTTGCATATTAATATTAAGTGAGGATATTTTTTATGCTCAAATTTTATATGCGTGTCATATAATATATATATTAATAATATATTGATACATTATATAAACAAAAATATTATATATATATATATATATATAACATTTATAAAACAAAAATATATGCGTTATGATTTAATTTTTAACATACATAACTAAACTTTGATTAATATTATAATGAGATCATGATTACGTACCAACTGGATTCTAACTGGTTTAGGCATATTATTAATTTAAATTAAAAAAAATTGCGTACTTGTGTTCCATAATGAGGACAATTAATTAAGGGTTGAATAGAGAGCACAGGAGCCTCCATGTTTTACGTGACTTTTGGAGAAACGATTTTCAAGAGATCTTTCTTTTTCTTTATATGAGACTTATTCAAACACCTTTTTTTATGTAATGACTTCACTAATTATTCCTTAATTAACCCAATTCATTTATCCAATCCTTAATGTTCTTTTATTCAATTTTTGTACGATCCAACAAAAGTATGTGTAGAAAATTAAATAAAAATTTATTGAAATTATTAAAATATAAAAACTATGTTTATTCTCACAAATGTATATCCTTTCCTTTATATGTCAAAGACTCTATATTAAGACAATAAGTACAAGACCTGACAAATGGTTTCCAATTTATCGGAATGAGAATGAAAATTGAAATAAGTGAATTTCAAATTTTTTTTATTTTTTTATTTATTAGCATCCAAATAAAATCTCATATTACACAATAAATGGTAGTCCTTTTCGTGGTTCATCAAATTGGTGAAATGTGGAGAGGACTCAAACTCAAATATTTAATTCCTCACATAGGTGAGAAGACTAACTAAATGAATCTGATTGACTTTCTTATATTTGATTTCTTATAAATTTTCTTATGTTGATTCTAAATCGTAATTTTTTTTTTCATTGAGAATAATTATTTCTGATGAGATTAAAATTTATTTTCCTATACACCAAGGGGGCTTTTGGTTGACAACATCTCATGGAAAAATGGGTTGCACAAGTTGAATTCCAATATTTTGATCGGTTCATTCTCAGGTTTCTGAGTATGTAAACCTCATCCCTATTTTCCCATATATATAGAAAAGTATTTTCTCTTTTTAAATGTTGAAAATTGATTTTCTCGTTATATTTTCTGCTACTCCACCCATTTCATAAAGGATTTTCCGTTGTTTATAACACAGCTACCCATATATTTGGGAGATTCTTTCCAAAATTAGATTCCTATTGAAAATAAGACATTTTGAACTCTATAATAACATTTAATTTTTGTACAAAAACCTTAAACGACTTATATTTTGGGACAGAAAGCGTAATTTATGTAAGAACGACTATGGGGACTAGAGGAGCCTTTGGGTCTAAATTTTAAAAATTTTTGTTTAATCCCTAATTAATATCCCTATTTTTTAAAATCGATACGAAACAAAAAAGGGTATTTAAATAAATGATTAAATGAAAGGTTGAATTGGAAATACTTTTCATCTGTTAATTGAGTTTATTTAGCAATTATCTACACAAATGTCTTATGTAGAGAAGAAATTTAAAGGAATTAAGAATAAAAAATTTAAAGCAAAAACATGATAAGGACTAAGATTAGGTTTTCTTCTAATGCCCATTCCAAATCTTTGGGCAAATGAGAAGGTGTTGTCCAAATTCAATTCCCTTTCAATCCACATTACTGAACGAGAATTAATACAATATATATACAAATCTGTAGGACAAGATTTGGGCAAAGAAAATTTAATTAAAAACAAATATTAAAATTAAAGTGGTAGTTGGTATATAGAATACTACATTTAAGAGCATCTAGAAGGAGAAAGTAAAGACAAGTCTTACAGGACGGTAGGTTGGTTGGATACCCCATTTTTTCTGCTGTCTTTTGTCGATTCTATATGTCTTTATATTCAGCTTCCGAATTACCAAAGAACCTGAAAACATAACAACAATTAGTACTTTGTTTTTCCAAAAGCATCCCAATTCATAATTACTACATTTTCAATGTCTTCTTGACCTATCACACTGATTCTTGAACATATATTTAAAAAAGATACCCTTATTAATTGTCTCCATTCCTAGTCGTTAATTTTTTCTACATGGCACTGATCAACGCTAGATAACTATCGCTTGTGTTTGACAATAACTTTTTAAATAATTTTAAAATGCTAAAAGTTATTTTTTATAGTGTTTGATAACATAAGATATCAACTAGCTTAGATGTTAAGATAACATTTTATAAAAGATTAATCCTGTAACATTAAACTTTTAGCATTTTATCACAAGTTATCCAATTAAATACTACTAAAACAACTAACAGCTATTAAAATAATTAATTTTTCCGAACACGCCCTATGTTTAGTTTTTAATTTTTTATGTTTTAAGACGCATATTCGATTTAATAACATTGAACGTGTATACGTTTTCTTTCGCGTTCATACATACGAGAACTTCATAATTTCAACACGTTTTTATCTCTTAGATAATATAGCATACCAATTTCATTTATGTTAAAAGCATATTATTAAAAAAAAAGTATCATGGTAAATTTCTATAACTCCATTCCTTGCGGTTTGTGTTTACATTATTCGTGTAGACACTTAATTATTAAATTATTATTTATTAAATGCTTTCCGCACTTGGAATTTAGAAAAAAAAAAAAAAAAAAAAATAATTTTTATTAATGGCTTCCGCAACTTGGAATTTTAGAAAAAAAAAAAAAAAAAAATCTCCAAATGTATCAACAAAGGTAAAAAAAAAAAAAAAAAAAAAAATCTCCAATGTAATCAACAAGGATGACTTTATCCCCTCTTGTCTTTGTTCCTATTCCCATGTCATGACACAATGGAATTTCTATGAGTTATTCCCTTTGATCCCATTAATCTTCCTTAAAATCACATCTCCTCTTTCTCTTTCATTGTTTCAATTTCACTTCTCTCTCTTTCTTATTCTCATTCACAAAAATGATGGAAGCCATACAAGAAGAAGATCTTTTGAATCTTAGTTTAGCAATTGTTACTGATCGTTCAAGCCCGGAAAGAAAAAGAAAGAGGGAGATAAAAGCTCTTAGTTTCAATCCATTAAACTTCTATGAAGGAAGTGAAGGGAAGATCTTTAGACTACTTCAAATGAGAGAACAAATGTTAAAACCAGACAGTAAAAGAAAAGGAGTAGTAGTTCTTGAAGATGGAAAAGGTCTTCATTTAATTCATTTGCTTCTCATTACTGCAACTGCTGTTGATGAGAACAATATTCCTTCTGCTTTGCAAAATCTAACTGAATTATACCAAAGTGTATCATTAACAGGCGATTCTGTTCAACGGGTTGTTGCTTATTTTGCAGATGGATTATCTGCCAGGGTTTTAACTCGAGAATCTCCGTTTTATGAGATGATCATGAAAGAACCGACAAGCGAAGAAGAATTCATGGCTGTCACTCATCTCTATAGAGTCTCTCCCTATTATCAATTCGCGCATTTCACTGCAAACCAAGTAATACTCGAAGAATTTGAGAAAGAAGCAGGAGAAAACAATAACCGTGCTTTGCACGTTATTGATTTCGATGCTTGCTATGGGTTTCAGTGGCCTTCTTTAATACAATCTGTCTCAGAGAAAGCTACATTTAGTAATCGGGTATTTCTTCGAATAACAGGATTTGGAAGAAGCATTGAAGAATTGCAAGAAACTGAGAGTAGATTAGTTAGTTTTTCGAAAGGGTTTAAAAATTTAGTGTTTGAGTTTCAAGGATTATTAAGAGGATCAAAGATGATTAATTTCAAGAAAAGGAAGAATGAAACAGTAGCCGTTAATTTAGTTTTTCATCTAAATACTTTAAATGATCCTCTTAAAATTTCTGATACGTTAAAATTAGTGTACTCATTTAATCCTTCTATTGTTATTTTGGTAGAGCAAGAAAGTAGTAGAAGCCCTAGAAGCTTTTTATCAAGATTTATGGAGTCTCTACATTATTTTGCAGCAATGTTTGATTCTTTAGATGATTGTCTTCCATTAGAGAGCTTAGAAAGGTTAAGTATAGAAAAGAATCATCTTGGTAAAGAAATTAAATGTATGCTTAATTTTGATAAAGAAAATAGTTATTGTCCAAGATTTGAGAAGATGGAGACATGGAAAGGAAGAATGGAGAGCCATGGATTTGCAGGTTTGAAATTAAGTTCAAAGTGTTTGATACAAGCGAAGCTTCTTTTGAAAATTAGAACCCATTATTGTCCTCTGCAATTTGATGGAGAAAGTAGTAATGGTGGATTTAGAGTATTTGAAAGAGATGATGGGAAAGCTATTTCTCTCGGATGGCAAGACAGGTGTTTACTTACTGCCTCTGCATGGCGTTGTGTATGATAATTGTAGAGAAATTCTATTATTGTTGCTACCATATTCTGACACATTCATCATTTTATAACGTCAATTCAAATAATACAACTTACCAATTCTTTTATTTATATATTTCGTATCCTAAATAAGTACTTTGCCATAGTTATTTTTCCTTCTCTCTCTCTCTCTCTCTCTCTCTCTCTCTCTCTTTCTCTCTCTCTCTCTCTCCTCTCTCTCTCCTCTCTTCTTCTTCTTTCTCCTCTCTCTCTCTCTCTCTCTCTCTCTCTCTCTCTTTCTCTCTCTCTCTCTCTCTCTCTATATATATATATATAGTTGAAGATTCAAAGATATGTAGGGCAAGAATTTTGATGTTTTATACAACAGACTTTCCATGCCTAACACTGGAAAATATGTAGAAGTGTGAACAGACTTTCTCCTTTCTGGAAAACTTTTTGATGGTGAGTTTTATCTACTCAGAAGATGCCATATCCAAAATTCCAAATTGAGTAAACTATTATTTAAACCTAGTTATATTCATATAAGACTTTCCTAAAAAAGATAAATGATACTCCTTCTGTCCTATAATTTGTGTCCAGATTTGACTTGCATATAGATTAAGAAAATTTAATTAATATGGTTAAATAATAATTTTTGCTTCATTTTTTCTTATATACCCTTGCGTTAGTATCTATAAAAATTAAATGATTTATATTGAATTGTTCTTGAAATTAATCAAAATATTTGATTAAATAAAATTCTATTGGAAGGTTAAAGGGTGATATGTTAATTTTCTTTATATCAAGATTTAATTAATGATAATATAGTAGTTTGACTATTATATTTGTTGAAAAAAAAAAACATATTAGATAAAGGTAACATAATAAACTTCAAATATTATTCACTTTTAAAAAAAGAAATAGGAGAATAATCTGGAACCGATAAAAAATGAAAGTAAAATGAAAATTATAGAACGGATGAAGTATATAATAAATATAATGTATGGCTAAAATAAAAAATTAATAAATAAAAAATTTACTAATAAAGCATAATCGAATAAAATTAATCAAAGACTTATGTTGATGAGCCCGCACTAAAGTTTCAATCAATTCTTGCCAATATCCACTCCAAGAAATTATAGACACAACCTTGTAGGACACATGGATTTAACGTTGCTATTCTTAGTGAATATTCCATAATAATATTTTTGTGTGCAAGAAATTCCTTTTATATATTTATTTAATTTTATTATTGCCCATCAACTCTTTCATAGTGATAATTTCTTTGATTTCATGGATTATATCTATTTGCACGAATAATTCAATCAGTCCCTATATACTTAGCTCATAAAAAGTTAAGATCTCCAATAGTTAAAACTTTAATTTCAATGTAAGGTGTACTAATTTAATTTAATCCAATGGTTGACAACTAAGCATTCTTTTTCACGTCAGCAAAATATCCATTGTGGCACAATATTCATATCCTATTGGTATTCCCGGCTTGATATGTAAGCCGAAGACACCTGATTGAAATTTTATTTTGGATTTAAACACCTGATTATAAATGACTTCCGTTGACACACCAAAATAAAAAATTTTAATAAGTTGAGATATCAAATTTATAATTAACTCTAAGAAAAATACTTAGTAAATCTGAAAATTCGTATCTATATATCTATATAATCCTGAAACAAAAAAGAAAAAAAGTAAAAAAACTGAAACAAAAAAGAAAAAAAAGTAAAAAAACTGAGTTGGTGTTCTATTCATTCAGCATTCTCTCTTTCTTTTTTTTTTTTTTAGGAATTTCTGAATTTTTTTATTTATTTTTATGTATTGTAATTGGACTAGTATTTTTTAAAATCCACTCTCATTAATAGTTCACAGATATAACAAATAACAAACACTTTTGAATTATTTGAATTATAAATTTAGCTTTTATCTAGAATTAGTTGTATTTTACAATTTGAAATTCAATATGATATTATAATTTATATATAACACTTCTCTCTCTCTCTCAAATATTCAGAGACTCGGATGACTTCCTCTAGATTGAAGTCCTTAACCTTTATTGACAATTGAAGGATTGATGAAGGTGGAGTATTGACTGCAAGAACAAAAAAGATGAAGATGAAGTAAGTTTATGGCTGTACTATTCATGGTAAAATAGCTGGTACACTTTTAATTACTTGCAAGCATTTGTGGTTTTTTTTTTTTAATTTCTTTATTTATTTCGTTCTTTTTTTATTATTTTGCTATATATGCATGTGTGTTCTTCTCATATTTGACAATCTAAATATACCACTGCCACTGATTAAGAATGATGAAGAAGTAGAAGCATTAGAGTTAGAAGACAAAGTGAATCCTAAAGATGAAACCCAAGAGAGAAGTGTTGTAGTGGTAGTGGCAGTAGCGACCATTGGAGAGATTTTTCGATTAAAGGAATTCTGGGTTTTTAAGATAAGTGTATGAATTTATTGTTATTCATCATTATTCCTTTTATTTATTTATTTATTTTTTTTGCAGTTTTTAAGGTAAATTCATCATTATTGGGGATCAACTGGCATAAGCGAGATTGTGTGACTGTCTATGATCCGCATGATTGAAAACGTTTGGATAACAAAAGATGAGAATTTGTCTATTTTTTTATTTTATTTTTCTATTTTATATATATTTTACAATCATTTTTGTTTTAAATCAAGGAGTGACTTTCGAATGCATGGATAGGGCATAAAAATAATTTGTTCATGTGATTTTTAAGCATTAATTGAAACATATTGAAAAAAAGGGAAATAAAAAAAATAAATATATAATAACTCAAACACTAGCCTAACTCTAAGAAAATGTAACTGAATAAAACACACGATCATATATGTACCCATACATTATATGTAAAGTAGTGGGTCAAATACTTACCTCTTGTAGCAGAGCGGATGAACAGCCTCTAGCCTTGCGTTATCAGTTTGTTGACTATAGGAGCAATCACAATCAAACGAATTGCTTCTGTTGTCCACAGTCTAAAAGCTCTTCTTTCTTCGTTATGTGAATAAAAGAGAGGATAGGTTTTTCTAGAGAGTCCTTTTTGTATTTTTGTCTATTTGTGATAACGTAGTGGAGAACATATTCTCCTTTTCTTTTTAATTTAGTTGGATTGTGAGTATTTGAATAAGTTTAAATATAATCCTAGTTGGTTAATTTTAGAGAGTTTGTGTTTTAGTTGGATTGAGAATCCAACTAAAACACAAACTCTCTAAAATTAACCAACTAGGATTATTTTTAAACTTATTTAAATACTCATAATAATAATTAGACATATGAATTATTATCAATTATTATTAATGGATCCGGTTTAAAAGATTAGTCATTGGTGTACCCATACCCATCCATTAATTCCAACATCTTCCACTCACATATGATAAGACTTGACCTATATATAGTTGGACATTCATACTTAGCATATAGACCGTGTAACTAGCATACTTCGAGAGTTCTCTGTTATACGCTTGTTAGAGATATACAACATCTCGAAAAAAGAAAAAACTCTACAGAGTAGAAAAGTATGCAATACCCCAGATTATTTATCATATTTATTATTAGCATTGATCTCATAACATATTTCATGTTCACAATTATGTTTGCTTATAAACAAACTCAAATGTGACTGCAAAATAATCTTCCCTTCAAATTAATTTTCTCGATCATAATTCAACTCACTTTTCTAGAAATGCCCCATAAATACAATCGCATCAATCATGATTTTTTTGCAACACTCTAAGATAACAATCACTAAATTATATCTAAAGAATCAGTCAAAAGTCATAAGGGTACTAGTTTAGAGAACTATTATTCTCAAAGAGCTCACATAACCAACATTTGAGATCACTTAACTTGGCAACTCATTTGGTCGTCATCTCGCACAAGTGGTATGATGCACATGTCATAGTGTTATAATTTCTCCTTCCACACGAAGCATATGTCTACTAAAACATAGATTTAGTTATCAACACTATGCAGATGATAGTTCAGACATACTTAATGTCTAACTTAAGTTCACTAGTCTACTCAGTGCACCTAAGAACTCACATCTGGTGACTGAGATAGATTTCAATATATTTACAAATAATTATATCTGTGAACCCCTCCCCCAAACAGATAGACATATAAATACATATGACTAAGGGCATAAATGCATGTGAATGTGTGAGTCGCCACCTTGTTTAATTATTTTAGGGTAAACTAGGAAAAAAACCTTAAGTTGACTCCAATTTTAATTAACCTGACCCATAATAAATACCATATGAACTAAGGGCATAAAATGCATGTGAATGGTGTGAGTCGCCACCGCGTTTGTTTAAATTTATTTTAAGGGTAAACTAGGAAAAAACCTTAAGTTTGACTCCAATTTAATTAACTAATTACTAGATTAATTATCCCAATGTTTAAGGCATGGTTTGCGAACCCGAGGTGGATCCGAGACCATGTCATGTTGAATGAATCTACAGGAAATGCATGCCTTTTGCAAGCAAAGAAATGGTAATTGACCAATGAAAGTGTTGAAGTGAATTCGATGATTTCGACTTTGCCCTGCTTCGGGGGTTTAAATCCTAAAAGTGCCTACGTACTTCCGTTTGAAAATGGAAGATCAAAGTCAACTTAGTTCGATTGCTTTTAAAGGGCTTTTGTGGGTATTGCTTAATGCTGAGTGTGTGTTGCTTGGTAATTTTGTTTAGGGCATTTTGCCAAAGAATTGATTGATTCGATTTAGGCATTTGGTGTGCCCAAAAAGTGTTGATTTAAAGGGCTTTAGCCAAAAGAATTGATTTTAGGCAATTCATTGCCAAAAAATTGATGTGATTTAGGCGATCTCTCGCCAAACTTGATTATTTGGAAGGCTCTTAGCCAAATGAGTTGATTTAGGCAATTTGTTTTGCTAAAAGGTGTTTGATTGAGGCGATTGTCGCCAAAAATTCAATTTGATTTTAAGGCAATTTATTTTGCCAAAAGTGTTGATTTAAGGCCTTTTTAGCCAAAAGTTCGATTTTAAGCGATTTGTCGCTAAACTTACTTATAGGCGGCAATTTGTTTACCAAAAGTGATTGATTGGTTTGCAATGTAGGCAATTTATTGCCAAGAAAAACGTGTTTAATTAAGGCCTTTTAGCCACAATTATTGATTAGTTGCACTTAAGCTGGACTGTTCGAAATAAAGGCGATTATACCATAGTCATTAATTGACTAGGTACTTTAAGCCAATATTGTCAGATCTAGGCTTTAATACCACGATTATTAATTAACCGGGCATGTAGCCTAAAATCTTTTAATTGAGGCAGTTTATTTGCCTAATGATGACATGAATGCATTCATGCAGTTGTAGAATTAGGAGTAGAAGAGAAGCATGCAGAAGGAGAAAATATGCATGAAGTGCTAAAATTAAAAATAGGTTAGAGTTTTCGTTTTATGTACCTGATTTAAATCGAACCGGCCGCTTCTTAGCCTTCAGCTTGAAAACTCCAAATTAAGATTCCTCATTGGGGAATATTAATTTAGGATTTATTTAATTTAAGTGACCAGTATCAAATCAACAAAATAATAAAAGCTAATGCTTAAATGGCAAAAAGCAAGTAAAGAATCGCAAGGAGCGTAGGGGATAAGGAGCGTCCGTCAAACATAGACTGAGTGAGTCAAAACCGGAAGTGCGGGACAATATTTTATAGGCAAAAATCGGGTTGGAGGGCGGTCCGCTGCCACGGTGTCCGGCCTGCCGGAGCCGCCGGTTCGGCGGTTAGCCGCCGCTGGGCGGCGGCAGGCGCCGCAGTGGCAGGCGGCGGCATCGCCGTGTCCGCGGAATGCCGCGTCGTGGCTGGCAAGGTGACGGCTAGTCTTCGTTCCGGAGGCCTTTTTTGGGAGTTCGGACCTCCAAAAAATATTCCGGGACTAGTTTCTTCGCGATCCTCGTATTTTTTTCGCTACGTTTCAAGTACATATTGGCATACTTTTTCGATGAACTTTTTCGAATGGCCTCCGGTCCTGCGACTGTTACAGTCCGGAAAACTGGCTTTTTGAGCCCTCCAAAATTTGGGTATTCACCAGTTGCTCCCCACCGGCACCATAAAAAAGATTATGGGAAGTCGGTGGTTTGGTCTGAAACACAAATTTTGAAGGCGAAAATCGGCGCGTCCCAGAAGACCGCCTTTGTTGGCTATTTTTGCTTATAAATAGCTTGAAATTCTCAACTTTTTCATTCATTCCTAAACTCTCCAAAACAAAGAGTTTCTCTCAAATTTCTCTACCAACATTCCTCATCATGACTTCTCTCCTCATCATGACTTCTCCGAGCCACAGCAGCGACGAGGATTTTCTGGAGTCTCTAGGGATTTCCCTCGAGGAGGTCAATGTTACGGCGGACTCTGACAGTCACGCCTCCGTAACTGGCATCTACGCCCAGGTAAGCTCCCTTTCACTTTTATTTGTTTTAATTATTTTTTGGGCCTCTGTGGCGAAATTGTGAATTCTTGGACCTCTGTGGCCAAAATGTGAATTTTGGCCCTCAGTGGCCAACTGTGAATTTTTGGGCCTCTATGGCCAACTGTGACTTTTTTGGGCCTTAGGGGCCAAAATATGAATTTTTTTCTGCACTTACTATTTTATTAGTATGCATGCTAGGGTAGAACTAAGATATTATCCTTAGTAAGGAACCGAGGAATAACTGTTAGATTGCTTTACCTTTTCCTTTTAGGAAACCCTTATATTAAATTGGATGTGGGTGAGAGTTCTGTGGGGCCAAAATTCCGATCATGAAAAAGGGGAAAAAAAAAATTATTCCCGATCCACCCATATAACCCAGTTGGAAGCGATTATCAGTCCGTCTTATTCTGGGCCTACCTGAGGCAATTTTGGACGTGGGTCCGAGTAAGCCACAAGGAGTTGCTGGGGCGCCTTTGGCCGAGAGATGGTGGGACCACCCACCAATACTTTCCACTTTTTCTGGGGGCGAGTTGACAATGACCCCCTGCGGACTTTTCAGTGGAATCTCCGAAGATCCCTTTTTGGCAATTCGGCCAGATCGAGTTATATGATGACTGGGGGACAGAGATCTCCCCCGTGTGACGCGGATGGTGGAAGCTGATCGGGATAGACATGCCTCGGATTGTCGGGCCCAGGCTCTGCTACTCTGGCTTTTGAGCGTTTCAAGAAAAAAAAACCCGCTGGTTATCCTCCAGGCCCCGACATTTATGCTAGATATGGCAGGAGAGCTGACAGTAACTTAGGTGGCTAGATATTCACTTTGCTGCTGCTGTTTGCTTCGACCTTCTGGTCCAACAGGAAGGAGAAGTTTAATCCTTCTATCTTGAAGAGTTTGGAAGATCTGACCCATCTAGCGGAGTACGACTGGGCTGGCGCTATTCTAAGCCGCTTGTATGATGACATGTGTGATCTGAGTCGGGGCCACTGTAAACTCAGCGGGACCTACTACTTCTGGTGTAAACTCAGCGGGACCTACTACTTCTGGGAGGTAATGTAAAGAACATTCTTCCTTTCTGTGTTTTTTTTTTTTTTGCTTATCTTGATTTGATTCTTGTTTCTTTTTTGCAGACTTGGGCATTTGAGTACTTTCCTTACACTCGCCCAGAGCTGATTCGTGCTGATCTTGGATTAGGGCTGGTACCTTTTGCTTGGAGATGGTACCGATCAAACCTTCATACCGTTCGGCGCAAAAAATCGCTGAGGGATCTGAGGGCCTTTTTTGATACTTGCTCTTTAGAGCAGGTATGTGCTCAGTAATTCTTGCATATGTTAAATAAAAAGGATTTATTAACATATTTGCATCTTTCATAGGTTGAGGTGGGGCCGATGACTGCCGAGTTGGATTCAGGCCGACCCCCACTTCCAGTGATCGGATGTCTTGTCTCGGCGGAGGGTTGTCCTGTCGCACCCCGTCCTGAGATGATATTACTTAGGCGAGAGAGTAGACCTTCAGATAAGAGGCTGCCGTTCTCCCTTAAAGGCAGGCCAGTGAGCCGCTATCGCCGCCGCGGCGACAGCGGCTGCAATCGGTCTATGAATACCATCAATTTTGAGGCTCAAAAGAGCCAATTTTTCCAGACTGCAAACAGTCCCGGCCGGACCGAGGTCATTCAAGAAGTTCCACCGGAAGTGTGCCAATATGGTACTTGAAAAACGTCCGAAAAATTACGGGATCCGGGACTGGTCCCTCGGAATATTTTTTGGAAGGTTCCGAAACTCCGAAAAAGCCTCCGGAACGAAAAAAAAAAGAAGAGAAAAAGAAGAAAGGCAACGCATGCCCACCCTCGGGGGGCGGGCCGCCCGCCAGCTAGGGCCGGGCCCCATGCCCGCCCAGTCCTAAGGCGGCCAATGCCCGCCCAGTCTAGGCGGGCAGCCCCACCCCTCAAGGGCGGGCAACGCCCGCTCCTGAGGGCGGGCAAAGACGCGCCCAGGGGCGCGTTTTCCTATAAAAACGGCCCGGGGCTCCGTTTGAGACAAACGACAGTCCTATGTTGACGGAGCCTCTCTTCTCCCTTTACGCTACTTTGCGATTCTTTTAATCCTTTCTGATTTTTTTTATTTTAATTTAATTTTAGCTTTCATTTTTTTTTTTCCTTCTTTGCTTTATAAGTGCCCCAATTTAAGTGGCCATTAAAACTCCATTTTAATTAATATTTCCCTTAACGAGGAGCTTAACCTGGAGTTAAGAAGCGGTCGGAGATTAAATCAGGTACACAAACTAAACTACGCCTATTTAATTTTAGCACTTCATGCATGCTTCTTTTCTACTCCTATTAACTCTATAACTGCCTAAATGCATCCATATCATCCACTAGGCAAATAAATTGCCTCAATCAAATAAAGATTAAGTTTAAACGCCCGATTAATTAATAATCGTGGTATTAAAGCTTAATTAAAGCTTAAATTCGACGATATTGGCTAAAAGCCTAGTTAATCAATAACTATGGTGAAAGAGCCTTATTTCGAACAGTTTTTTGGCCTAAGTCTAATTAATCAATAATTGTGACTTAAAGGCCCTGATTAAACACTTTTTCTTTTTATGGCAATTAATTGCCTATATTTCAATTTAATTAATCACTTTAGGCAAACAAATTGCCTATAAGTGACAATTGATTCTTTTTTATAGCGACAAATCGCTTAAAGCAATATTTTGGCTAAAAGCCTTTAATTAATCACTTTAGGCAAACAAATTGCCTATAAATTGCTTTATAGGTGAAAATTAAATCTCCTTTTATAGCCGACAAATCGCTTAAAATCAATTTCTTCTTTTGGCTAAAAGCCTGAAAAACCAAGCCTTGCCAACAATTGGCCTAAATCGAATTCATTTGGCCTTAAAAAAGCCTTAAATCATTCATTTTGGCGACGATCGTCTAACATCAATTTTTAATTTAAGGTGGTCTAGGCTTAAAATATAGGTTTTCAACAAATTGCCTAAATCCATCTCTTTTCAAAATGTAAACATTTAATTTTTTGCCTCGAGGGATTTCTAAAGTTTGTCTAAAGGAATGCCGGGTTTAAAAATACTTTAGATCAAAACACACCTATACATCATAATCTTCATAAAAATTTAGTGTTTTAAAATTCTAGAAACAAATAATTTTAGATCAATAAACATGTTAAATCAAAATTTCAAAATTCAAACTTTAATATGCAGATTGGAAATCAAATTATGTTTAACACTTATTACTTGACCATGAGCACCTTCAAGCTTGGCTTGGTAAATCATTCCAACCCATGTTACCAAACAAAAATATTTAGCTTAAAAGTCCCTTCCCCCCCAATTCAATCAATCACATTGTCCCCAATGCGTATAATTCCCCAAACTTATTGCATTTGCCTTAGAAAGAAAGCAGTAAGAGAGAAAGAAGAAACTTACCACAACATTGTATTGAAACAATACAATAGAAAGGTTGTGGAATGTGTCTTACGGGCAACTAACCAATTAGAACGGATATAAAATTTACTAAGGTTATCCACATCAAAGACAAGCAAACAAGTTAAAAATGAAAGTAACTAAGACAATGGTATTAGAACAAAAGAAAACATAAATAATAAAAAAAAAAACATATTGAACATCCGTCAATTCTCTGGGGGTGGGGGTGGCTGCAGAAGTTTGGAGGATGGTCCCTTTGGAGTTGGCCTTGCATGGTGTCCCATCCTCGAGTTCAAGACTTGCCATTCATTATCTCAAATGGGACTGGGAACGGTCGGGTGATCATTGTTCATCTCGTAAGGCGAGTGTGACAAGAGGTCCATTCGAGGACTCATCCTAGCAAGGACTTCATCAATTTGACATGTTGGATGTGCCTTGAAATGATGGAGCCAAGCACCGGATGTACCTGCGCCAAAAAGGAAGAGGTAAAGAAAAGGTGGAGGGATATCCTCCTCCATGTCAGCACCGCGCTGCAAGCTCGGTTCCTTCATCATCAGATCATCTCTGGGAACACCTACTACTCGATTATGGCTCCCCAACTTTTTCCCATCAACTTCAATAATGAATCATAAACATCGAACATCCAGCCTGGTACCCGGCTGGCTGACGCCCCCCTCCTACACAATCATAAATTGGCCTAGCCGGGTTCCAAACCTGTAGATATCTTAGCATCCGGGTTTAAACCAAAACACCCATTGCATTATAGCCCTTTGTCGGCTCTGGCAACCCTTTGCAATCTCTGGCAGAGCCATACCCAACATTTTAACAAACCCCATTTTCAAAATAGCCCACAGAAAATAT
>NW_023591781.1:677617-744314 GCF_014843425.1 Jatropha curcas
TTCAAAATTAACCAAATTATTCAAAAAATGCACAAGGATCAAAAACAGTCAAAGTGACTTAAGTAGATTAATTGAAATTGCTTTCAACTTAGTTCAAAGACTGTTCAAACCCAAGAATAAAATTCTTTGCAACTTTAGTTTTTCGTTAAAAAATTAGTGTTTCAGATCTTATTAGAAGGACACAATCAAACCCTTGGAGTAATCCAAAAATCAGGTCTCAAATCATTAATAAAACAAAAATTACTCAAAATTCATGGTTAGATAAGTGCCTGACATCTAACTCAACCAATCATTAATTCAAATGGCAACCGAAACAAATGAGCCAAAAATAAGTGTATGACAATAGCTATTTAACTTAAAAAAGACTCAAAATTTCAGCAATATGCCATCATAAATTCGAGCAGCCATTTATACCCATGAAGCATAAAAATTCATCAAAAAAAAAAAAAAAAAAAAACACCACCTAATAAATAAAACCCTTCCCCACACTTACTTACACATTGTCCTCAATGTGGACAAATCACAATGTAAATCACAAGAGGAAGGTCTCAAGAGTGAATTAAAACTGCCCTGTTTCGCTTTGAAATTACTCATCAAATAAATTTGCAACCAAAAAGCCAAACTGTCGTCCGGTAAAGTGTACCTGCTACAGAATAAAAGTGCCAAACACAAGCCAGAAAAACAAGGCAACAAGTTGAAAATGCCGCAAATAAATAAATAAATAAAATAAAGCAAAAATCTGGTTGCCTCGCAAAAAGCGCCTTTTTTTTTATCGTCGTTAGCTCGACGATGGTCACTGCACTTCTTCAATCTAAATAAATTGGATCACTCAATTTGATTTCTTTCCATGAATGCCTCTTGGAATCCTTCAAAAGTGGCTGAGTCTTATGGCATTAACTTTGAAACACTTCTTAGTCTTAACTTTGCAATCTCAACAGCACCATTAAGAAAACATATTAGTACGAATAAACGGACCAATCCAACGAGAACGCAACTGTACCGGGCATTAACTTAATCTAGAATTATACAATAAAACCTTTTGTCCCAACCACAAACGCCTTTTTTTATTTAAAATTAGTTTATCAGTGAAATGCTTTTTGTCTTTTCTTATAAATCTTAGAATTTTATTAAGCATCAAGACGAATCTCCTTCTAACTCCGCTTTGCACAGATTGTAACTTTCTTCACACCGAGCAGCATCTAACCTCAAATTACAATTTTCTAACAGCCCAAAAAGCCTTATGTTCTATCTCAGCAGGAAGGTGACACATCTTTACCAAAAACCAACCTGTCAAGGGACATACCTATGGCGTGTCTTATAGGCTGTGCCTGTAAGCCACAAAAGCATCATCAAGTCTACAGGCTCCCAAGTCCTTCTATTTGGCTTCACCATCTTCTCTAGGATAGACTTCAGCCTCTCTGTTTGATACCTCAGCTGCCACTTGGTTTGAGGATGATAGGCTGTAGAAACTCTATGAAAAACACCATATTTCTTTAATAATGCCTTCCACAGCTTCTACGTGCCAAAAAAATGAGTGCCTTCTATGTCACTGATCAAAGCTCTAGGAATTCCAAACCTGCTAAAAATATTTAACGTGACAGAAATCTACAACAACTTTAGAATCATCAGTTCTGGTGGCTTTAGCTTCCACCCATTTGGAAACACATCAAAGCAAGTAATATATAAGTAAAACCAAAGAAGAAGGAAAATGGACCCATAAAATCGATTCCCCACACATCAAAAATTTCACATACAAGTATTTGCGGGTCTGACTCATCTCATTCCTTCGAGATATACTTCCTTCTTTGACACTGGTCACCAATTTTTGTACAGAAATATTATGCATCACGAAAAATGGTAGGCCAATAAAAAACCAAATCCACTATCTTTCTACCTGTTCTCTTAGGTCCAAAGAATGACCACCACATGCAAATGAATGACAAAAAACAAGAATTGATTCAATTCTATTATTCAGGGATGCATCTCCTAATAATTTGATCAGAACAAAATTTCCACAAATTATGGTTCATCCATACATACATACCTTAGACTTCACTCTTCAATTTTTCTTTTAGCTCTACTTAAATCAGAAGGCATAGTTCTTAGTAAACCAAATAAATTCACCAAATCAAAAAAGCATACCCAAGGCCACCACCCCAACCCCACAGGATCATACCTTGTAATTTAAACAATTAGCCTCATCAGAAATAATTCTTGTAAAGGAATTGGATTCCTCTTGTGTCACCAACCTGGCTCAAATGATCAGCTACCAAATTCTCAGCACCTTTCTTATCCTTTGATTTGTAGATAAATTCTTGTAAAAGGAAGATCCATCTAATTAGATCTTGGCTTTGCTTCCTTCTTTGCTAAGAGAAACTTTTAAAGCCTTGCCAATGATCAAAAGAAAAAACAATCACTTTTAGAATTAAGCAAGTATGACCGGAATTTAAATCTAAAGCAAAAAAACAATAGCTTAAGAACTCTTTTCAGTGTGCGAGTAATTGCTGATTGTGCAGAGTCAATGTCCTGGATGCATAATAAATCACATGAAAAAGCTTTTCCTCACACTGCCCTAAAAACAGCCAACCCACCGCAATAATACTTTGCATCGCCACATAGATTTCAAATGGTATAGACCAATTAGGGAGCTTGAATAATAGGAGGTGTCGTCAATGCTGACTTATAACTTTGCTTAAAAGCCTCCCTTACATTCTTCACAAAAGCTCCAAATTTAACATGCCTGCTGCAATAGTTCTAGATTAAAGGGTACTGCTATTTGGGGAAAGAATTCTTTGATAAACCTTCGATAGAAACCTGCATGAACCAAGGAAAGAACGCAAGTCCCTGCACAGTTGTGGGGTATGGTAAATTCACAATTAAATCAACCTTTGACTTGTCTACCTCAATACCTCTCATTTAGAAACAACATCCCTAAACAATTCCTTGTGTCTACCATAAAGTGGCACTTCTAATAATTCAAACACCTAGAATTTTTTCTCAATCAATCGTTCAAGAACAGAATTTTAAATTATGTAAACATGCATCAAATGAATCACCAGTACACTGAAATCATCAATGAAAACTTCAATGCAAATTGATCAATTAAGATCTGAGAATTATGCCCTGACCGATGACATCTCTGAAATGTTGCTGGTGCATTACAAAGTCCAAAGGGCATTCTTCCTAAATGCCCAAAAGTCCAAAAGGATAAGTGAAGGTAGTTCTTCTCTTGATCCTCTGGTGCATCACAACTTGATATACCCGAAAAACACATAAGAAAGCAAAAATAAACTACCTTGGCTAAGCCGCTCAAGCATCTGATCAATTGATGGTAATGGGAAGTGTGGTCCTTCTAGTTGAAAAGTTTAACTTGCGTAGTCTTTATGCACATACGGCCATCCATTACTGAAATCCGTGTTGAACCAAGCTCGATTTAATCTTGATTTGTACAACCGGTAACTTCCTGATTTCTTTGCACGACTTAACTGGACTTACCCAATTTATGTCTGAAATTTGGAAGTAAATCACCCCCAGCATCTAATAGCTTTCAAAAATCTCCTTCTTCACAAACTTCCACTCATCAGTGGATTCAACCTCCTTTTGGCTTCTCTACTTGGCTTTAGTCATTCATCTTCTAACAAAATCTCCGTTATGCATACACACCATGGTTATACCTTTGATGTCAAGCAATGTCCATCCAATTGCTTCCTTATGTATTCTTAGAACTCTTTGTCAACCTTTCTTCTCAATCATTAGTTAACTTACTTGAAATATAACTGGAATGTATTCGATTAGTCTCCCATAGTAAATATTACTTTCAAATTGCTCCGGTAATGGGTTTGAGTTCAAGAAGAAACTTGGTTGCATCTATAATAGAAACAAAAATTTGTGTTATGATTACGGGAAATCAATCCTTAGACACCTTTGTACCTTTTTGATTATAATCGTAGATGACTTGCAATTCCATTACTGCCATCTTGAATTTCTGCCCACTTACGGGGCTTGGTTGTACTTTTCTTATAAATTCCTTGACTAATCACTACTTCTTAACCATCCTCCGTTGCCAACTCATACAACATTCTGCCACACATGAATCAATTACATCAGAGAAAACACAGAGATGCCTCGATCAACGAGGATGTTTCATTTAGCACTCAAAATATATAAAGATTTAACTACTCCTCATCAAATTTCCATGGTTAAAGTGCCCAGCATCCACATTCAATTTTAGTCCTTGCGCAGTTTTAAGAAGGTCTACCAAAATAAAATCAATGCCAGAATTTGATGTGGAAACACTTTCCCCCATATCCAAAATATAAAAATCTGCTGGAAAAATTAATTGGTCCAACTGCACCAAAACATCCTCAACTACAAACACCCATCGGGTACGCATAGAAACGATCAGCCCCAATTGAATAAGATAACACTAGTCCTTCCAAAGCATTTAAATTCGAAAAGTTTTTGAAAAAAAGAAGCGACATACGATTAATAGATGCTCCCAAATCTGCCATTGCTTCTCAAATTTAGAATCACCTATTCTACATGGGATAAAAACGAAACCTGGATCCTTACACTTTGCGAGTAATTTTCTTTGAATGAATGCCGACACGAATTTCCCAACTGTAAACTTTTCAATTATTTCTAAACTTTCGCTTTGTAGTACATAATTCCTTAAAGGAATTTAGCATTACCTGCGGAATTTGCTTGATGCATCAAGTAACGGTTATATGGTTAACCTCTACCTTTCCCTGAACATCTCAAAAATCTCTTTCTCTTGTTCTTCGCTTCCTTGTTTGGCCAACCTACTAGCGAAATGGAGGAGGAACAACAAAATTATAACATCATTAAGTTTAGAATTTACCCTCAACTCAGGGAATATCAGAATCCTGTTGAACCTTGCTTGTGCTTCTTGTTTGACTGCTTTCTATCAACCTGATTATTAACTTCTCTCCCACTTCGCCAAAAGTATAGCACTAGCATTTTCTTTTAGGAATTAATCACAGATTGCCCGATGGAACCTTCTAGATTTTGCAGCTTCAAGTTTGCTCCCCACAGATGAGCTAAGCTGACAACTCTGCCTTCTTTATATTATGAATACTAGTCCTAGTTTCCTGCTGAAACTGTTGTGTATTAGTAGCCGAAATGCTTTAACAATATCATCAGTGACATACCTTGATTTTGAGAGGAAAAGATGTTTGATTCACTTGTGTCATTTGCTGGTTGGTAGCAATTTTGCCATTGGTGATTTCCAGTTAACTCAAATTCGGGTGTCTGCCATCCCGGATTGTAGAACATTAGATAGGGAATGGATTGTAAGAATTAGAATAGGGATCATACCTGCGTTGTTGCTGTCCAAAATTTCCTACTGCATTGGCTTGCTGCACTAGTTCATCCTCTTGAAGTGTAGGACACATATCAGTAGCATGACCAGGAACCAAGCAAATTCCACATGTTTTAACAGCTTGCATATTTCCTACAGCAATTTGTCTAACCAAAGAAGTTAAATCTGAAATTTGTTTCTCAAGATTAGACGTACTTACCTCATTAACCTTCTTAGACGTGTGATCCATTCTCATTCCAAACTGCTGGGAATTTGCTGCCATGTTAGCAATTAATCTTTTTGCATCTTCCGGTGTCTTGTCAACTAAAGCACCTCCACTAGCAGCATGTATCATATTTCGATCCATCGGCATAAGTCCCTCATAAAAATATTGGATCAACAGCTGCTCAGTAATTTGATGATGGGGACAGCTTGCACAAAGTTTCTTAAACCGCTCCCAATACTCATATAAACTCTCTTCACTATATTGCCGAATGCCACAAATGTCTTTCCCACAAATATCTTTCCTTATGTTGGCAGCCCAAGATGCAGGAAAATACTTCTCTAAAAATATTCGCTTCATCTCATTCCATGAATTAATCGATCCAGAAGGAAGGTAATACAACCAGTCCTTAGCTTTGTCTTCCAATGAGAAAGAGAAAGGGAAAGGCTCGAAGCTTAATTTGCTCTTCTGAAACTCCTGGGCTCTTCATGCTAGAAACACACCACATGGAACTCCTTTCAATGTTTATGTGCGATCCTCACCTGAAAGTCCATGGAAATTTAGGCAACAAATGGATTAGACCAGATTTTAATTCAAAAGCAGCCAACATCTAAAGTAGGAGAAATTGAATGCACAAAGGTTGCTGATTTAGGTTCAGGTTGTGCCAATTCTTTCAAGGTCTGGTAGCCTGGTATCAATTTCAGATTCTGAATCTGAAACTTGATTCCCTCGGAGAATGTTTGAACTATCAGTAATCTGCCCGTTCAGATGAGGCTGGACTCAAAATTAGCTTGTTTAGCTTTTTTATGCTAATTTTCTTCAAAACGTTTAGCTGTTTTTTTCTACTTCAGGATTCAAAAAATAATTTCACCAGATTGAAGAACTTCTGTCATAAACCAAATGGACTTTCAATTCCTTCCAATTCTTACAAATTTTACCAAAACCTGAACACCACAACACTACACAAAGGTAAGAAAAACTTATTTTTTAACAAAATAAAGACACAAATATAATTAATCTTTCAGGTCGGCAACGGCGCCAAAAATTTGAGTTTGTCGGCTTCACCAAATTTAAAATTTACGGAATAACTGGTAGAAGTGGTTAATTTCAGTCGACTGAGACTTGAAATCTTAATTTTTGTGTTTAAAAAGAAGGGTTTGTTTGTGAAAAATTCAAAACTTAACAGTTCAAAAAAAGAAAATTAATTAAATTAAACTAAAAGTAGTGATGCAAAAATTGATGAAAAACCAATTTAAGGTTGATTTCTAATCCCAGTGCACAATTGATCACAAGACAACTTATGATCTAATACATCTTTGAATACTTAACTGAAATTACCAAAAGGCATTGATAAATTCCCAAAACTCCCCTATTTCATTAACTATGAGCCCAGCACCCTCATTAACTCTAATTATTAAATTATTAAACGATCGGGTATTAAGCAATCCCTTTCGATTTAATAAAAGCATTAAGAATCAGGAAGTAGTTAAACTCGAACAACAATTTATAAATCATAAACCATTTAATTCAACCCTATTGTCTCTATAGATTATTACTGAAAACCTGAAATATAATCAGTAATACCTAATTACTACTAACATTCAAACTTTCATAACAATTACGGATTATGAAATCTGAAATAGCACTTAATTCCGTTGTTTGAGGCGTTCAGAAAAATAAGTCAACAGAAAATATTTTCCTGATCAAAAGAAAATTAATTCATTTTTTAAGGAAAATAACTTCTCATTTTTGAGAGAGTAAAACAATTTTCGGACATTAACAAACCTTATAAATCTATATATTTTTTAATTTATTAATGGTCATAGTTACTAGTACCAATTACCTTTACCACCGACCACCACCACTGGCTACACCACTGTCTACCACCATTGGCCACCACCACTGGCCACGGGCAGCCACCACCACCGGTCACCAGTGGCAACTTTCATAATTTACATTTTTCAGATAAAAGATAATTTGGTCAAATTATTCTTCAGTTTGTTATAATCTAGGAGAATTAATTGATTCCTTAATCTTTATACAAAAATCTTAAATGATTTATATTTTAGACATTGGTAATTATTATACTTAAATTTTTGTTTTTAAAATTAAAAAATTTTCATTTAATTTTACTATAAAACCATTCCTAATTTTATCTCATATTGAAGCACTACAAGTAGAATAGTAAATATTCTATTTCATTTTTCCATGCATAATTAACTACACCTTTTAAATATGCCCTTAAAACTTATGAAATAAATGTCTCGATATAATGAAAAACTTAGTTATTTCTGTAAAATCAAAATTTTAATTTTTCTATAATTAAAGTGATAATAAGAAAGGGAAAATAAATGTAAATGTAAAAATAAATTACACCCAATACATACAGATAAAATTTGAATTTTTTTTATTAAAAAAAAAAAGTGGGGAAGAGCAAAGCTCTAAAGACCAAGGCCAAACACACTGTCTAGTATGGGAAATCACACTAACATCATGGAGAAGCCATAAATTAAGATCTGACGGAGGATGATCCAAATAATGAGTCCCAAGAGAGAAAGAATAAGCCATATCATCAGCAAGAAAATCCTCATGTTGAACCTGGCAGCTCCAGTCCTTTGCCGGTTGGAAAAAAATTATTAATATAATTCTTCAATTTAAACTAATATTATAAATCCTGTTATAAAATAGATTAGGTCTGACTCACTTTCTAAAAATTAACTCAAGAGGAAGATGATTGTCTTAGTCTTATATTTTGAACAAAGACTTTATGTCAAATCAATACGGGATAACAAATTCACTTTTGAAATTGATAATATATAATGGATATAGCATGAAACAATTACTAGGTCTTTTTTTCCCATATTTTTATTTCTTTTAAATTTTGATTTCAAATATGAATAAATTATTTAATTTATGTTTAAAACCCCATTTTTAGAATTTTTTATTAATTAATTAAATTATAAATTTTATGAAATTATCAAGTGTTACTAAAATTTTCAAAGAAGCCTTAAGGTGTTTCAAATTAATAAAAAAATAATAATAATAAGACACGTTCAAAGATATATGGATTTTGGACATGGGTACCGTAAATATGATAGACATTTTAAGATGGCTGTACTTCTTGAAACGCAATAAATGTCAAAACAGACTTTGTAGGTGTGTACATATATTACAGAATTCTGGAAAATTGCCCTCTATTTTCTAGGGAAATTTCCCTACCCAAAAACATGCAAATGTGTTTTAACTAAATACTGTTCTCACTGTAGAACTCCAATCCTTCCAATTCTTCTTCAAGCTTTCTAACCAAAATAGGATCATTCTGACCCTCCGCCGTAACAATGGAAATTTCTCCAACCATCAAATTTGAAGCTTTTTCTATCCTTACGTTCGACGTCCATGACAGACTAATTGACGGTTTCTATTTTTAAATTCATTTAAAAGCTGTCTCTACCTTATAAATATGCAAATATGGTTAACGAACCACGACACAACAATCTCAGTTTTCTCTACTTCATTCCTCTCCATAATCAAATAGTATTCTCACTATGGAACAACAAATCCTCTCTTTTCCAGTTCTTTTCAGTTTCCTTCTTTTTCTTCTGGTCCTATTAAAAGTATCTAAGAAATTATCCAAACATGATTCCAACTCTCCTCCAGGACCATGGAAATTACCTTTCTTAGGTAATATTCTCCAGCTCGCTGGTGATCTCCCTCACCGCCGAATAACGGAGTTGGCCAAAAAATACGGACCGGTAATGAGTATTAAACTTGGTTATCTTGTTGTTTCTTCGCCGGAAACAGCCAAAAGAAGTAAATGAGAACCAAAGATCCCATTTTCCGCTGATCGACCGCTTGTCCTTGCTGGAGAAATTAGTGCTTTTTACAACCGAAATGACATAGGTTTGGGGCTGTACGGAGATTCAATGAGACAAATGAGAAAAATTTTGCCATTGGAATTACTTAGCACAAAACGAATACAGTCGTTCTCGTCCGTTAAGGGAAGAAAGAAATTTGCAGAGTGTTTGTTAAAATCTCTGCGATCAAAAGAGGAAGTTCTGTTAATCTGATAGTTCATACTTTATTTGCTTTAAACAAACTCTATAACTTTGCAGAAATACTGTCTCGGGCCATAAAAGCCAAAAATCCAAATAAGCGTTGCCTGAAAAATTATTGATGATATTAGTTGAGTCACTAGGAGGGTCTCAGCACAGGTTGATATCTTTCCCTTTCCTTAAAATGCTGACCTTTCCAGTCAAAAGGGAAAGGTCAAGAAATTTGGAAATTGCATTGGTGAAACAGATGAGATTCTTGAAGGGTATTCTTAGAAAGAGCATAAAAGCGAACAGGCAGGGCGGCAGCTTTCAAGAACGAGACGATGGGAGCCAAGCTGGATATTCTTCTTGAATGTTTCTTTTGGATCTTCAACAAAAATGGGAAATCTTCAGTTCCTTTAACTGACGTCAACATCCAAAGCAGTAATCCTTGTTTAGTATATATTATCTTCCTCTTTTTTAAGAGTTTAACTGGCTCTTATTTGAAATTTCGAGGTTTCAACTGGGCGATTGCTTGTTCAACTGGCGATTGCTTGCTTTTTGATTGCTCCTAATTAGGCTTCTATTCCAATAATTGCAGGGTATGTTTGGCGCTGGAAGCGACACATCCTCCAAAACTACAGAATGGGCAATGGCGGAGTTGATGAAAAATCCGGAAATAATGAAAAACGCACAAGAAGAATTGCGGAGTTTGTTTGGTGAAAGTGGAAACGTTGATGAAGCAAAACTTCACGAAATAAAATGGTTGAAGTTAATTATTAATGAAACATTGAGATTACATCCTGCAGTTACATTAATTCCAAGGCTTTGCAGGGAAAAGACTAAAATTAGTGGATATGACGTCTATCCTAATACTAGGGTTTTCATAAATACATGGGCAATCGGAAGAGATCCTATAATTTGGACTGAACCTGAGAAATTCGTTCCGGAAAGATTTATTGATAGTTCAATTGATTACAGGGGCAACCATTTTGAATATACTCCATTTGGTGCAGGAAGAAGAATATGCCCTGGAATGACATTTGGTATGGTTAATCTAGAGATTTTCCTTGCAAATTTGCTATATCATTTTGACTGGAAACTTCCTGGAAGAATAACTTCGGAGAATCTTGACATGACTGAGAATTTTGGAGGAGTTATCAAAAGAAAACAAGACCTTGAATTGATTCCCGTACCATTCCGTCCTTAATTTCAATATACCCATCTTTTGCATGCATAAAAGATATATAGTTTGTAGTTTTATGTCTTCATTTGCATTGTACCAAAATAACTGTTGTGGGGTGTAATAAATTGAATAATGTCAATGAAATATATTCTTTTTCTAGCTCTAAAATATATTGATTTCGATCAGATTTATTTTTCTCATATTTTATCACATTTCTTCCAAAAAGCCGAAAAATAATAATAATAATAATAAGAAGAAGAAGAAGAAGAAGAAGAACCAAAGAATTTTTTAATTTCCAATCAAGTGTGTTTTGGTTGGTTTTCTTATCTATGTGGGAAGTGGGAGGTCTCGCCAATAAAACATAATCCCATATATCTATATATAAACATAATCCCATATATCTATATATATATATATATATATATATATATATATATAATATATTATTATTATATAATATTATATGATTAATATAATGATAAAGCATAAAACTTGTTGGCATTGAACTTGATATTGATTAAAGAGGATTATGGATTTGAGTTAGACTCATGGATTGCAGCAGAGATACAATTTCTTTTTTGTGAGGTAGTAATATACTTGTGTGTGTGTGTTTTTTATTTTTATTTTTTTGAAAGGAATATACTTGTGTGTTTAAAAGACATTGTTAGATAATTACTCATTTCGTCCCATTTTATTTGCATGGTTTGACAAGACACGCGTGTTAAGAATTTAGTCAACAAGAATCATTTTACCTTTTTTTTGCCTTAAATATTAATAAAAGTCTTTCATTTAATAAACAACTATAAAGGTTATGAGAGGAAAAATAATTGTTTAAATATATAAATTTAAAAATCTTACAAACATTTTGGAACATTCAAAAAAGGAATAGCAAGCAAAAAACAAAAAAAAAAAAAATATTATATTATATATATTATATATATATATATTATATATATTATATATATATATAATATATATTTTGGGTGATACTCATCCCCTTAAGCTGAAATTTCTAAATGGATTAAATTTATCCAATCCGATGTATACTAACCAATTAAAAAAAAAGTTTTTTAAAAAATTGTTATTATTTTATTTTATTTTATTTTTCCAATAAATGATAAAAAATATTCTTGCTTAAATAAAAAAAATTAATTCTTGGTGTATGGTGTGGGTCCATGCACCGGCCGTAGATAGGCAAGTTTCTCTGTAAATCACAAGTGTAGCTTCTGAAATTACATTTGTTTTTGGCTGGATATTTGACTTATATAATGTGCCCATCAAATGCATGTAGTTGAACTTATTTTGTGAAATTTGAGCTCATCAAATGCATGTAGTTGAACTTATTTTGTGAAATTTGAGCTTGGGGCTTACATGTAGTTGAGCAAGTTATGAAAGCTTCAGTTTTTAGAAGTAAAATTTCCCCAAATTCAGTATATGGCTCATCCATGGACCAAACCAATTTAAATAGCGATTTTTAAAATCTATTCTCACTTTACATTTTTCTCTCCGTCGACCATTAGAAATAACCTCCTCTTTGAAAAAATGTATAATCAAATAATCAAATTGTTTTGAATCATCGCGAAATTATAATCTATAATCATAAGTTATCTACAAAATATCTCTCTTCCTCTGTAAAAATCAATAAATATATATAGCCATTAAATATGGAAGCATTGTTGATCGACTAATTTAAAAAAATAATAATAATAAATAAAGGAGAATATATTATTGGCAATCAGAATAAAAAGTTTACAAAATAAATTTTAGAGGATTAAAAAAAAAAAAAAAAAAAAAAAAAAGGTTGAGAATTTTCTAAATGGAGAAACTATTGCAAAATCATTTCTTGCTTATAGATTTGAAGTAAAAACTTGTTTTCTACTCTCAAATCTTCAAAGCAATTCAATTTTATTAAAACTTCACCCTAATTTCATAATTGGTTTACAACAAACACTTGTATAATCCATTGAAACTTGGATTAACAAACAAGCATTAAAGGTATTGGGTGTTCTTGACCATTTTCACTCAAATCTTTAGATTTTCTTTAAAGCAAGGTAACATCTGAGAGTTCTATTTCAAAGTTTTTGTCTTTTTCTTTTCTTTGGTGATTAAAATCACCATTTGAGGCTTAGTAAGGACACGTGATTTTTCCAAAAGATTGAAAAGAACCAAATCGAATGGGCTTGATTGATTTTATTCATCAAAATGGTTTTCTTTTATTAAACCCGTTTAATCCTCGGAAAAAGATTCTTTTACTTTGGTAAGAGTTTTATTTGGAGTCACCACCCTTATTTAGGAAAAATTCTTGAATTAGTCGATTCTTTGTAATTGACTAATTCGGTTTTAAACCAGAGATGGGTTTGGGAGTTAGGTACGAAACGGAAAGGTGTTAGGTGTTATTTTTATAGTATTTTTAATATAGTTCTTATTAGGATTTTTAGCATTTTTATTACTTATTTAGTTTTATTTCTAGTTTTATTTATGTTTTTGTGCAAAGCTTCCTTGAATCATAATCCACTTGATCTTGAGGAAATTTTTAGGATTTTGGCACAGAAAAGAGCAAAATAAAGCAAAACACTCAAGCTCTAGCACGCATTCAGGCTCTAGCATGCTCTGCCCGTGCAACCTACATGCCCTGCTGGATTCAAGGAATAATTCAAGTGAAGACTCCAAACTCTAAAGCCACGCCACCGTGCTATAATGGCATGCCCGTGCCAAAAGGTGCCAAAAGAGGACATCAACCCAAAGGCGTGTTTACCTAAGCACAGCCTGTGCCGAATTTTATCATGGAGACTCAAAGCCTAGCACGCCCTAACCATGCTATGTGGCACGCCCATGCCACAAATTCTTATCTAGGTGTGACCCTAAGCACGACCCATGCTGAACCCTCCGTAGAATCTAGTTTCGGCACGCCCAGACCATCCTCACAGCACGCCCGTGCTATAAATCAAGTGCTGTTTTGAGTCAAAAATGCCAGCCAGATCCTATCACTTACATGGGTCCACCTGAGATATAAAGTGCAAATAAAGTTCTAATCCTATTTAGGCGCATGGAAGAGTTTTAATTGAGAAGAAATTCAAAACCTAAACAGTTTCCTATTTCCAAAAAGATTTCTTATTTAATGAGGACTTTATTTCCTAAACGAAGTCGGATTTTCTCCTAGGAAATCTACATAAAGAGAGGAGCCATTCATTGTATATACCATCTCCAGTTTTGATAATTTTTGTTCTATTGTTCTTCTCACTCTCTCCAAGACTTCAAGTGTTTAAGATTTGTGTTAAGATTTAAGGAAGTCGTCCCGAATTAATTGTTGACTAATTTTTATCTCTAAACTCTTAATCTTGTTTTATTCTTTCATTATTCTGATTGATTATGGCATTCTTATAAAGTATTATTGAGTTTTATTTAATTACTATGTCGAACTAAACTCTCATACTAGGGATCTGATGTAGCTTAATTTCTTTTCCAATTTATAATTTCTTTTCCAATTTATTAATATTAGATTTGTTTTTCTTTGTTCAAAGTATAATTTATTATTAAACTTAAAATGCTTTCAGGCTGAGTTTCTCCCCTAGAATTGATTTATTTCAATTAATCACTAATCGGAAAATTGTTTCTTAATATGCAAAAAAATGTAAGTAAATTACATGAGAATAATAACTTGATGTGGAAGCTATATGGTTTGATGACTCATGGGGGGTTTTCATAAGTTAATGACCTTAGGTTAATGAATTCAAAATAAACTATAAAACTTAATGATTTAATTTATGTTTGATTTGCACTATTGGAAGATAGGTAAGTAGACCGGATTGAAAATAGTTATACAATACACCGGGATCGAGAGCTTGTTAGTGAATTTTTAAGGATTATTTTCCCTACTTGAACAATTAAAATTGATTAACCGAACTAATAAATAAATTGAATAAATTAAGTGAAGTCAAAATCGCGTGTAGCCTTTATCCTTGATTTTTCTTTTAATCAAATTTGTTGGCTTGATTTCTTTTTATCTGCTTTTTTTTGTTGAATTAGTTTTCTAAAAATATTCTCCTATTACATTTAAAATAATAAATAGATTAACATAATTTTTTAGTAGACTTGTATACAATCCCTGTGGAAATGATATTCTACTCAATTCTATAAATTACTTATTAAATACGATTTTTTGTATATTTTGCGAAAAAGATCAAAAATCAATGTCAGGGAAAAATCAATGTCAGGGGGCTTTTGGAAAACACTGTTTCACTATTTTTGGGTTAATCTCCAGTTGTATTTTTTTACCTCTAGAATTTGTCTAGAAAATACTCTCTCTTTGTACCTACTATTTTTAAATAGTGAAGGTTTATTGTGAGTTAGTCCGGTGGACATAGCCCAAAATTAAGGACGAACCTGGTGCCATTTTACTGCTCTATTTCATTTTTGCCTCAAAATTTACTGTTGTGCCCAACACTTTCACTCTTTGGCCATATAGGAGCCTAAGGGAGCCATGTTTTTTGCTGCAACACTTCCGCCTTGGTAGTCTCTAGCAATGAAATCCACACCAAAACAAAAGTTAGGAAAAGCTCTAGCAGCATACACATTTATTTTAATCCAATTATGATGCGGTTTGGAACGATGTGAGTGAAAAAAATTAATGTGCATAGTATCTTTGTTCCTAAATACTGGTTATATTTGAGAAAGTGAAATTAATCTGTACTCTCTTTTATGGTCAGGTTAACTAAAAATTCATTATTTAATAACGTCCTAACTAATATTGGTTAGGAATTTAAATTTCATAAAAAGCCAAATAAAATAATAAATATTAATTAGTTATAATTATAAAATATTAGTTTAGATTTTGTTTCTTTTTTTATCATTTTTTAAGTATAGAATATTGTTTATACTCAAGTTAAATTTCTTATAAAAATAGGTTTTATTCATTACAAATACAGCGTCATTTTAATTTTAAGGATCATTACTTGTTGTCAAATATTATATATAGTAAATAAAATATTTTATTTTTAAGAGTGTAAATAGATTTATTATTTTTATTTTAATATTTATATAAATAAATCTAAATATTTATTTTTTTTATAAAAAGTGGTGGTGGGAATGAGTCTAATTTGGAAAAAACAAAGGTTAAACTGCGTTCCATAAAAATAATATTTTATTCATTAAATTGGATACAATTTGAAATTAGAGTGCTGTAATTAAAATTAAAGTTCATGGTACTAGGAAAAGAAAGTTGAATATTAGAGTACAATTAAAACTACCCGCAAAATTTCAAGTATTTTTAATGATTTAGCCCACTCATTTATATTCTATATTATATCATTTTTTTACAAATTAGTGACTATAAGACTTATAATTTTTTAATAAAATTTTCATCATTGGATAAAGAATTGTTTTGGTTCGTTCAACGAAAATCCTATCCTTTGATTTTGGTTTTATATCAGAAGAACGCAAGTTTGCTTTGGGCTAACAATGTTACTTGACAAAAAAAAAAAAAAAAAAAAAAAAAAAAAAAAAAAAAAAAAAAAAAAAAAAAAAAAAAAAAAAAAAAGTGAAAAGTGAAAAGTGTCAAAATTAACGAAACAGAAGTAGTATATATGTTACTTCCTCTACTCCGTTAAACTTGACAGTTTTTGATTTTTTTTCTATTCCTGCTAGATGGCATTTTCTTTTCTTCCGAATATAAATATGAGATACAGATCTATATATTTCTATATTTTTGTACATGAAGTCTAATAAAAACTCACTTATACAAAAAATAAAAATACACAATCTTAATTATTTGAAGTATCTAATCGAGTTGATAAGGTATAATATTTGTGTCATAAGCAATCGCTTACTCCACTTGATGGCTATTCATAACCATTGTTTGACTCCATTATCTTTAACCAGATAACATTTTTAGAAAATAAAAATAATATTAATTATTTTATTTTAATTTTCCCTTTATCTAGATATCAAATAATATTAATTATTTTATTTTAATTTTCCCTTTATCTAGATATCTGTACTAAACTTTGTCTCAATTAAATAAGTATTAATTAGAGGGTAATTACTCTTTTTTTTTTTCTAAAAGATGATTTAATTATTATTGTTTTTAATTCTTACAAAAGTCAAGAACTTTTAAATAGTGAGTAAGCAATATCCTTTGACAATACCCTTTGAATAATTCAAATTTTAACAACTGACAGTTATTCAAAATCTCATTATAGACAAGGTTGCAATTAGTAATCTATTTTTGTTTTAGTATTAGGTCTTTAGAGTCCTGGCATGGGTTAGCCACTGGTCTTAAACACTCATTTAAAATTAAATACTATATATTAATTTAGTATGTAGATATTAATTTAGTATGTAGTCTTAATATTATAATTAATAATTCTTTTGAGAATAATATTATTAATAATTGATTAGTAATAAAATGTATCATATTATTATCAAAACAATTTTAAAGATAATAATCCAAGGGCTAGACTTAGACTAATTCAGTATTAGAATTGTCAATAATAGAGTGTCAACAAATTCATAATATAATAAATAGAATATTTTTCCCTTTCGTTCTCATACTGTAATAGTGTCAACAAATTCATAATATAAGAAATAGAATATTTTTCCCTTTCGTTCTCATGCTGTAATAGTGTAGTGTCAACAAATTCATAATATAATAAATAGAATATTTTTCCCTTTCGTTCTCATACTGTAATAGTGTCAACAAATTCATAATATAATAAATAGAATATTTTTCCCTTTTGTTCTCATACTATAATCATAATTTTAACGGTGTTTTTCAAGATTGTAGAAACCGAAATCCAAATCGGAAATCAATATTAACCGCTATAATCATGTGCGGACATTCTCATTCAATTTCAATTCATTGTTGTCAATTGAAAAATGAATAACGTATTAATGCTTCATTTCTATAAAGAAATTCAAAATGTGTAAATGAATTTTTCATATTTGTAATAAATTCAAAATCGAAAATTTATTTGCTTTCATTTCTTAAATTTACTCTTGGCGTAATAATGTTAGAAGTATAGATAATTTTGTTATAAAGATTTGAGTTATTTAAATTTATGAAATTTATTTGAAAATTCTACCCTTTTTTTATATAATTTGGTTTAGTTATATTTAAGTCCATAGAATTGAATTTGTATAATTTAATTCTTCACTTTAAGTCCATAGAATTGAATTTGTATAATTTAATTCTTCACTTTTTTCATATCAAACATAAAAATTGGAATTTATAAATGAATTTCATAAAATTTATTATTATTATTATTATTGGTAGTTTTGTCTTATTAGTTATTGTACCATTTTTCTCTGCTTACCTGATGTATTTTGACCAGGTTTTAACTCAATATATTTATATTAGATCTAGGTGTATATGGGGAGCATATTAATCCAAAGTCTACGTTCTTAGAGAATTTGTCAAATAAAGATTAAAAACAAAAATTTCTCATTCTTATGTAATTGAAAGTTTCGTTTTAGGTTATTTTGAATAATATTGGATAAAAGAATTGTTCTAGTTCATTCATCGAAAATCCTACTACATCATCAGAAGTCAAGCTTGCTTTGGATTTCAGTTTCACAATGTTTTTGAAACAATGCTATAAAACTCCTTTTGGCTAGGTCAAAAAAGGACGAACTATATATATAATTTCTTATATCAATTTTGTTTATATTATATTATATTGATCAATGTCTTTTCAACACTTCAAAGTTCAAACTTACTGAAAGAAATTATTCAAAACTAATGCCAAGATCAGAGTTAGTAAACTAGTAGGTAGGCGGTTAGATTTTAAAATTTACGTTTCATTTGAATCTTTATAATGTAATTTGCGTTATAGTTTTTATAAAATAATAATAATAATATATAAAGAAAATTATTTTAGCATTTTGATAAGATTAAATCATATTAATTTTTTTTTATTTTAACAATATTTCTTCAAAATATGAAATTGTAATAATACCAAAAAATATATATTAATACAAAAAAAAATATGAAATTATAATGTAAGAAAACAATTTTTTTTTTTTTGAAAGACAATGCAAGAAAACATATTTATTGTTATTACTAAGAGACTCACAGTTCGTACAAGCTTAGCTATAATTTCATTTCAAATGCTGAAAATTACATGGATTGTGAATAGAATAGTTACATGGATTGTGGAAAATTACATGGATTGTGAATAGAATAGTTACATGGATTGTGGAAAATTACATGGATTGTGAATAGAATAGTTACATGGATTGTGGAAAATTACATGGATTGTGAATAGAATAGTTACATGGATTGTGGAAAATTACATGGATTGTGAATAGAATAGTTACATGGATTGTGGAAAATTACATGGATTGTGAATAGAATAGTGTTGAACATAGAATTTGTTTAATTAATGTTTCCCTCCTATGGCCAAAATAAATAGTTATGTATGATGGTACAATTTTTAACACTAACAATTCAATTATAAGGGTACAACAAGGGCGAATGCGTAACGTATTCCTCAATTTTGCTAATAACAACTTAAAAATATATTATTAATTAATCGAAGCTAGCAAATGACTTTTTTTTTTTTATTATTATTGAATAAAAACCAGTGAGTGACTTAAATATGTGGGAGTGAAGAAATATGGGTTTATTAAAATTTAGAGATATCTAAAAAATATTTTTAGAAGATTTTAATAAAATAATAATAATAATAATAAAATAATAAATAATGAAGATTTTTAATTTTTAATTTTTCTATATTCTTTTTTACAATTTGATTGGATGTATTTTTTTTTAAAAGTAATTTTTGATAGATATATTTAGATAATTAAGCCATTTAAAATTTTTAAAAAGTTTTTAATTTATATAATATCTATCATCTATATCTATATAATATATCAAATCAGAGAAATCTATCTTAAAGTCTCTCAAATTGCAAAATGTAAGGAGAGCAGTTGTTTAGAATAATTGTAAAAAGATAAGTTGTAATGACAATAATTGTAAGAAGATAAGTTGTTTTATATTTTCAAATAATGTCATATAGGAGGAATAAAAAGGAATAAGCAATAAGCAAAAACTATTTTATTTGAAAATAAGAAAGGAATATGAGGAAAAAGAATTCCGATAATTTTCTCTTGAAATTAGAAGGAAAATAAAAAAACTAAAAAAATAAATTTGAAGAGCAAAATTAATTTTATTTTCTTTTACATCCAAAAAAATAAGTAACGTAAGTTTTTTCTAAAAAAAAAATTTAGTTCCTTCTTATTTTTTCTCTTAAATTTAGTTCCGAAAAATGTCAGTGTTTAACAAATTGGTTAGGCCCAATTTTTTTTTTCCTATTCAAGAATTGTTTAATCCAATAAACTCTCCCTCACGTTTAGAGTTATGCTTTGACAAAAATTGATCATTGGAAGAATTGGCTTCTAATTCCAATTCTTTACTATCTGCGATTTTTTTTCTTCTATTAATTTATTTTTCTTTTATATCCAAAATAAATAAATTTTTTCCGAAAAAAAAAATTAGTTCATTCTTATTTTTTCGATCATTTATTAACAAGAAAAAAGACAAAAAAAATAAATTTAAGAAAATACATCATTTTTTCTTAGTAATAAAAAAAAACCTTGATTGATTAATTTGGTGTATAGAGTAATCTCATATATCATGAGCTATTTTTGAAGGACATGGCACAAGATACAAAAATTTACGCGATACGATAATTTTTAACAAAAGTAGGACATTCATATGCTTAGGACACAGTACACTGAATAAGTATAATACATTAATATTTCAAATAAATAAGTAATCATTTATAATGAATTATAAACATAAAATAAAAATATTTAATTTCTTATTTCATAAAATTTTAATTTACCTTATTTCAAATATAAATTAGTTAAATTCTCAAAATTATTACCAACTAATCGAAAATAGTTAAATTCTCAAAATTATTACCACTATCGAAAAATACATTAATAGTATGTGCGCATTTTTTAACGCAGGTCATACTAGGAGTGTCAAAATGGATCATAATATGCGAACACAATTCATCTAATACGCGAAATAAATGAGTTAGAATTGAGGTTAAACAGGTTCGTTTCATAAACGAGTCACCCATTTATAACAGGAATATAAATGTGTCGTATCGCGAGTTGACACGAGGGTTAGGCGAGTAACCCATTTGTTTAAGAGTAAAGAGGTAATTTTAGTGTTACATATAAATACTCCAACTAACATCTATTTAAATTTTATTGTTGTACTATTTTTTTATTTTAGTTATGAATCTTGAAAAATTTATGCATTTTATATATGAAAATTTATTTTAAATATGATTAGAGTTAAATAGGTTAAAATTTAAAAATATTATAAGCAGGTTAAGTAGGTCGTATACAGGTCAACACAACTCACTTAACTTGTTTATGATATTAAGCGAGTCACAAGTTGTATATGGGTCAACACGACACACTTAACCTGTTATGATATTAGGTGGGTTAAATGTGTTGTGTTCGTGTCATCTGTCTAATTTTCATGTCATATTCATGTTGAGAAATTTAACACAATTATTAAATTGATTGTGTTCGTATTGACTCTAATCATGTTGCATGTTAGGCGAATCCGTACTGAACATGATAAGCCAACCATTTTGACACCTCTCGGTCATACCATGCATAGTTTTTGCCATTGCATACTTTGGTAAAAGTACCCTAGCTAGCCTGCCATCCTAGGATCGCTTTGCCGGGTTGGGATGTCACAGTATCCTCTTTGGGTTTAGAGGAATCAAAGCCCACGTAGTTCTTACTTACCTTGTACCAATTTCACTCTTTTTACCTTATTCACTATTTCCACCACCGGTTGATGTTCCCGTTGAGAAACCATCGTAAAGATCATATAAATCTTCATTTTCTTTTAGATTTTCTTGTGCTCTTAGTTTGGCCTTGCTCCAACATCCACGCATGATTGTGTTTCTAGTGAATCGGGTGTCATACGAGATCGTGTTTCATCCAGTATGTTTCCTCATTGACTAAAAGCTTGTTCAACCGCAACCGTGGAGACCGAAGCTGCTAAAACTTGTTTTGCAATTAAAGAAAGTATTGGAAATGTATTAGTGTGACGACTCCACCAATCTAAAATTGGAAAATTATTATCTACATAATTATCACAAAACTCAAAAGAAGTAGTTAGATAATTATCAAATTCAGAAAAACAGAAAAAGAAACTGGATTTCCTTTGTTCTTTTTTGTCTTGTAAGTAAAACTTGTTGAGGGCAACACCAACACCACTTACCCTTTTGTGGTGGAAAATTTTTTGTTTATTTGAATATTAGATTGAGAAAGAAGTAGAAAGTAGATGAACTAGAAATTTTGAATAAATTCATTATATAATTTGCATAAATATTTGTTTAACTCATGCATTACTACATTTATATTATATATCTTCAATGCAAGCATCAAGATTTAATACTTCATAATAAATAGTCAAATAATCAAATAAAACATCAATTTTACATCTAGGATCAAATACAATAGCAACAAAATAAAGGGGTGGTATATTTTTAAAATAAGATAACCATTTTTTTTTCATTGAAAAAATAAAATCTTTTAATACATCATCGTTTTCAAATTCTTGGAGTGCACTAAAAATATTAATACACTTAGGTAAAAATAAAGGAGATGTGGAATAATAAACCCCACTAAATTTATATGTAGCATCATTAAAATTTTTTAAAATATCTAAAATTTTTGCACAAATATCCCAATTTTTTTGTGGAAATATAAATTAATACCTCAATATTATTAGTAACAAAAAAGCATAATAATTCTTTATAAGAAAAAGACTCGTTTAGTAATTCATATGTTGAATTCCAACGAGTTGGTTTTTTATTACTTTCTTTACAAAATTTAGCCTAACTTTTCATCACTTGAGGATGTCCCCATAAATATGAAATGCTTTTTTAATTGGAGAAATAAAAGATTCAAAAATTTTTAAACCATCTTGTACACATGAATTTAAAACATGGCATGCACATCTTATATGAAAAAATTTTCCATCAATATTTGGTTCACAAATATTTTTAAGTTCAATAATTGATTTAATATTTAATATTTGCAGAAGCATTATCAAATGAAATTGAAAAAAATTTTTTTGTCAACTTATATTCATCTAAAATTGAAACAATTATTCTATAAATATTATTTCCAGTATGTTTATCATCAAAAACACGAAAAGCAATAATTCTTTTTTGAATTTTCCAATCATCATCAATCCAATGGCATGTAATACCCATATAAGAATGCATTTGCCAATGATCACTCCAAATATCACAAAAATTAAAACACAAATTTTCATTTGAGAAAATAAAAGCTCTAACTCCTTTTTTCCTTTATTATATAAAGAAATAATAGTTTGTTTTACAGTATTTCTTGGTACTCTTTTAGCAGAAGGATTTAAAGCTTTTTGACAATAATTATAGCTTTTTGACAAATAATATTAAAAACCTAACCTTTTTTCAAAAAACTAAAAGATAAATGTTCCATAGAAATCATTTTTGCTAATTCTTCTTTTTGTATTTTTTCAGAATATTGAAATAAAGAAAGGTTAGAAGATGCGTAGCCGGAAATTTGTGTTTGAGACCGATCAACTCCTATTTTTGTTGGATGTTTTGTCTCCACATGCTTCCAAAATGATCCATAGCCGCCCGCTTGTTTAAATTTATAAAATTTTCCACAATAATTGCAAATTACATCGTACATTATCTCACCTTTGAATTTTTTCGTGAAATGAATGGCGAATATGTCGAAACTTTGTCTTGCTCTTCCAACAATTTGTGCTCGTTGCTCTTGCTCTTGCTTGCTCTTGCTCTTGCTCTCCTCTTCTTGTAATTGCTCATTAAATTCAGATTCTTGAGTTGGAATTTCCAATTTTTCCATTTGGAATATCCCTCAAAATTAAATTGGTTGGGAGTGAAATCATAGAATGTCGTTTGTAGGATAGATAATATTGTGTTTCCTCCAATCTTTTCATTGCCTTACCGAATTTGGAGTTCCCCACTTGTCATTATATGATAATTTAAGATATAATTGGAAAAATTGGAATAAAAAAAAATTAGAAGAGAATAATAACTTAATAAGAGAGGTTGTAGAGTAGAGAAAGAATAAGATGAAATAAATATAATGAGTAAGGTGTAGTATATTGTAGAGAGAGTAAAGTAGAGAGAGTTGAGATTTTTTTTGTAATGAATTTGTAAATAAAATGAAGGTATTTATAATAAATCCAAAATTCATTTTTTTTCCAAAAAATAATCCTGAAACTAGCCGTTTATGGTAGCCGTTTTATGGGGCTGTTGGGAGGGGTAAATTAAGAGATTTCAACAATAAAAATTTAAAAAAAAAAAAAATAAAAAAAAAAAAAAAAAACTGGTCTGACAGTTTATAATGGCTAGAACCGCCGGTTCGTTGCCTTGCAAGTTGGAAGAATACATTGATATCAACATATAATTCTACCTTGAATTCATTCGTTCACACAGCCCATTCATCGGATACATTCTCAATCAAACTAAATTTCCGTGATATAATTAATTGTTCTATAACTACTTACTTGTTTATACCATAAATTATAATTTTTTCTAACAATTTTATTAAAGTTCCTAAAATTAACTTTCATAATTATTAGTTAGGTATTCTTATTTCAATTTCTACCTTATATTTATAATTAATGTTCATGAAATATACCTTATATTTATAATTAATGTTCATGAAATATAATTAACAATATTCAATTTAATTCACTTAAATACTCAATTAAATTCATTCATTAATTAGTTCGGGATTTATACAAAAATTGCGAATTGAGTCTTAAAGTGTACCGATTGAAAATCGAACTACGATTCCAGAATCCGCACCAAGAGGAGGTCATTCTGCCTCTTGAAGCCTCGCCGGATTCTCGCCGACCGGTCATCGGACCCCGCCGCTGCCGCTGTGCACGGTGGCCGGGAAGATCCAACAGCCCAGAAATGCCAACTCTTTACACCGATTTGTTCCGTTTCATGAGGTGGTCTCCGATTTCATGTCCGTTTAATGAGGGGGTTACCCTAGAAGCCAAAAATAGCCCTGAAAGTTTGCTAAGGAGGCTGTCGGCGATGGCTGTGTTGCTATTCTCCACCGGAAGCTCAGTTCGACGGAGGAGAAACGCTCGCAGGTCAACATGGAACCGTTCGCGCCCCCTCTCCATTCGCACGGTCGAAAATGGCGAGATTTCACCTGCGATCGAAGAAACGAAGCTGTTGAAGGAAAAGAGATTGACAACATGCAGCAGAAATAAGAATAGTTAAAGCTATTACAAAGTGAAAGCCAAGCTAAAAAAGTACTCTCTCATTTTTGGGTGATTTTTGTCTCAAAATATAAGTCAGTTTTGATTATTTTAAACAGTAATAAATGATGATTTTCTAATATTACCCTTGTTTACATTAGATACAATAAATACTTTCACAAGTAACTATTAGTTTTGAGATAAAGGATAATTTGATCAAATTTGAGATAAAGGATAATTTGATCAAATAACTCTTGATTTTGTTATAATTTAGGAGAATTAATTGCTTCATTAATCCTTGTGGAAAAACAACTTATATTTTGGGATAAGGAGAGTATTTTTCTCATCAACGCCTTTTTTAGCCAAAAAAATCTGCAAATGAGCTTTTGAACCTGTTAATATGAGTAAAACTGACATAGATTAGAGAGGATATAAGGGCATAAGTTTGGGTCTCTTAACATATATTGTTTTTTGTTTTTTAGAATCTTGACTGTATTTTCTTGTTTTATAGCTCAGAAATTGGAATGTTCCTATGTTCTATGCTATGCCTCACTTGTGGTTTATGTTACATTTTTGTTTGAGATACTTCTCTTTGTTGATGATGTAGTTTTCACTGATTTTTTCACTTATTATATTCGAGATGAGATTTATTTATCTAGACCGAGTCTATAGCTCACACATGAACTAAATCAATGAAAATAGAATTTTTATTGAAATAAAGGTATTTCTAACTATATACTAAAAAAAAGATAAAATAGAAACAATTTTTAAAAAATTTATATTTTCATTGGTTTAATACATAGACACGTTATAGATCCAATCTAGGCAATTATTTGCTATTCGAGATAGGTTTGAGTGGCCAATAGGTTCACGGCATAACTCCTGAACATGTTCAGTCTTTTCTAAAATTTAATAAGATTATTAAGTTTGCTGACTAAAAGAAAATTCTTCTGAAGCAAACTATAAGTATAACTTGATTATCCTAGCTACAATCATCATATATATTTTATAGTATATATTCTTTCTGTATGAATATTTTACAATATATTTAGTATTAAGGAATATATTATTATTGATATAAATTATTATATTAGAAAAATCAAATAAAATAATAAGGAAGTCAAAAACGAACAACAACAATGCTGTCTGTCTGTCTCTATCCAGACTACCCTATAAAATAAAATTGATACGCAGTTATGTTCTAACCCCTCACCATTAGCTCTTGCTCTATTCTGATCTATAAAATTGATACGCAGTTATGTTCTAACCCCTCACCATTAGCTCTTGCTCTATTCTGATCTTCTCCATAACCAAATAGCTTTTTCACTATGGAAGACCAAATCCTCTCATTTCAAGTTCTTTTCAGTTTCCTTCTTTTTCTTTTCGTCTTATTCAAAGTATCCAAGAAATTGTACAAACATGGTTCTAACCCTCCGCCCGGACCACTGAAATTACCTTTCTTAGGTAATATTCTCCAGCTCGCCGGAGATGTACCTCACCGCCGGTTAACAGCCTTGGCCAAAACTTACGGACCCGTAATGGGTATTAAACTCGGTCAGATTCCTTTCCTTGTCGTGTCCTCCCCGGAAACAGCTAAAGAAGTAATGAAAATACAAGATCCCGTTTTCGCAGAACGAGCGCCTCTCCTTGCAGGAGAAATAGTGCTTTATAACCGAAACGACATCATTTTTGGATTGTACGGAGATCAGTGGAGGCAAATGAGAAAAATTTGCACGTTGGAATTACTTAGCGCGAAACGAGTACAGTCCTTTCGATCAGTGAGAGAAGAAGAAGTCGCAGATTTAGTCAAATTTCTTGGTTCGAAAGAGGGAAGTCCTGTTAATCTTACTCATACTTTATTCGCTTTAGCAAATTCTATAATTGCAAGAAATACGGTTGGTCAGAAAAGCAAAAACCAAGAAGCATTGCTAAGACTTATTGATGATATAATTGAATTAACAGGAAGTGTTAGTATAGCTGATATATTTCCTTCCTTAAAATGGCTTCCTTCAGTCCAAAGGGATAGGTCTAGAATTAGGAAATTGCATTATGAAACAGATGAGATCCTTGAAGATATTTTACAAGAGCATAGAGCTAACAGGCAGGCAGCGGCTTCCAGGAATGGCGATCGGAGGGGAGCTGATAATCTTCTTGATGTTCTTTTGGATCTTCAAGAAACTGGAAATCTTGATGTTCCTTTAACTGATGTCGCTATCAAAGCAGCAATCATTGTTAGTGTATATTAGTATTTTCTAGTTACATTCTTTATTTATTTAAAAAAAAAAGGGTTTAAATAGGTTCCAATTGTGATTTCAAGCTCCAACTGATGATTATAATAATTGCAGGATATGTTTGGAGCTGGAAGCGACACATCCTCAAAAACCGTAGAATGGGCAATGGCTGAGTTGATGAGGAATCCAGAAATAATCCAGAAATAATGAAGAAAGCACAAGAAGAATTGCGGAATTTCTTTGGTGAAAATGGAAAGGTTGACGAAGCAAAACTTCAAGAATTAAAATGGTTAAATTTAATTAATAAAGAAACATTGAGATTACATCCTGCAGCAGCTGTAGTTCCAAGGGTTTGTAGGGAAAGGACTAAGGTGAGTGGATATGACGTTTATCCTGGCACTCGGGTTTTCATTAACGCATGGGCAATCGGAAGAGATCCTAAAGTTTGGAGTGAAGCTGAGAAATTCAAACCGGAGAGATTTATTGATAGTGCAATTGATTATAGGGGTACCAATTTTGAACTAATTCCATTTGGAGCAGGAAAAAGAATATGCCCTGGAATGACTCTAGGTATGGCTAATCTGGAGATTTTCCTGGCAAACTTGCTATATCATTTTGACTGGAAATTTCCTAAAGGAGTAACTGCAGAAAATCTTGACATGAACGAAGCTTTTGGAGCAGCTGTCAAAAGAAAAGTCTGGAAATTTCCTAAAGGAGTAACTGCAGAAAATCTTGACATGAACGAAGTTTTTGGAGGAGCTGTCAAAAGAAAAGTAGACCTTGAATTGGTTCCCATTCCATTCCGTCCTTAATTTCAACATCTTATATTCTATCTGCAAAGTAAAGTTCACCTACTGATATATTGCATGCAGATAACTATAAGATAGGGGTGGGCTTTAAGAAGATAGGTTATAGTTTTCTTGGCTTTAGTTTTTATTTTCACATGTACCAAAAAACGCTGTTGTGGTGTGTAATAAATTGAATAATCTCAATCAAATAATGAAATAATGGAAAGAAAATTTGGTTATTGATAAAAATAATGCTTTTCAAAAAAAATATTTTCCAATCTAATATTATTTCAAAACTATTTAAAAATCTAATTATTTTACTATTGAGAGAGATTGTTGCACTAAAACTATCAACAATAGAAAAAGTAACTCATACTGACAACCAATCAGTAAACAATAATTATATAAATAAAGAATTTTATTTTTTTTTTTTATTTGAAACTACCAATCCAATTGGTGATCTTAATACAAAATAAAAATTTTAAATTTTTAAATTGTCTTTTCACTAAAACACACAATTCATTTGATAGTTTCAGTAAAAATATAAGATGTAACTACTAGTAAGCAAAATGTACATAAGGAAATAGTGTGTTGTTAAGAGTTCACCAAGTTAACTAATGGTTCCAATAAAAAAAATATTTGTTTACTCAAAAAATATTCGTACCCCATAGTTGCAATAAAACCACCAAACAAATTGTGTGTTTTAATAAAAAGACAAATTGACAATTTAAAATTTTTCATTTTGCATTGAAACCACCAATTAGATTGGTGGTCTCAATACAAAATAAAAATTATCACTTATTCATATAATTGTTTTCTGTTGACTGCTTGTCAGTATGAATTACTATTTTTTATTGCACTGAAAGCACCATTTGAGTTGGTAGTTTTAATGTAATATTCTCTCTCCATGGGAGGAGAAATAATAGATTGGGAAATAATTGTTTGAAGAGCATTATTTTTGTTAAAAGTGTAAGAAAATTTCCGTCAATGACATTAAAAAAATAATTTATTTAAAATGAAAAGAAATTTCCTATTCAACAAAATATGTAGTAATATCCTAACTTTGAGCCACATCAGCAAGGACAGCACTCTAATATTGTGCCAAATCAGCATCTATGCTTGAAAAGTCATATTTTATATATTTTCTTCTAAAAGCAAAACGAAATAAATGAAAATTATCAAATAATGACTAATGACATTAAGATAAATTAATAAAAAAATAAACTTGAATGGATTAAGTTAAGATACACTTAAATTGATTCATGATAAAGCAAGAAGGGGCAGCCACGAGCCTCAAAACTAGAATATCATGTTCTTTCTTGGTTCAAAATTTGTATGCTTTAATGCTTGTACTGTCATGGATCTCGTATTTTCATGAGTTGAGATGCCAAGACAGTATAATGAAAAAGCAAGCATAACCTTCAATTTCGCCTCGAATTTTTCGAATAGTTGCAATTTTACTCTAAATAGATCTTCATATCTTGGGTACTTTGAACTTATAAATTTAATTGCAATTACACTCTAATTTGCTTTTAATGTGTAATTGCACGCTAAAAGTGAATTACAACACACTAAACTAAGGTCATACTCTAAAGATAAACTAATTGTCAATTTTTGGCAATCATACTCTAAAGATAAACTAAGGTCAGATTTTTTTATTAAAATAAAGTAAAAAAATGGATTCCATGCCCAAGTATTTAAACAATACATAATAAAATCAAATCCAAGTATTTATACAATAAATAATAAAATTAAGACAATATTTTATTATAAAATTGAACCAATTTTAAGATGCAAAAATAATGAATTGGGTATTAATTCAAATTAGAGTGTAAGTTTGCAACTAGTTGATAAATTAGGGTGTCCAGGGTACAAAACCAATTTAGAGTGAAATTACAACCACTCAAAAAGTTCAGGGTGAAATTGAAGATTATGTCAATATGAATATGATCAAACTTTAATTTTGAGGTTCACATTTGTACTCTAAATCGCAATTTCATCCCTAAACTTATCAACTAGTTACAATTATACTCTAATTTAAATTAATATTCAAGTCATTATTTTTGCATTTTAAAATTGATTCTAGTTACAATTACACTCTAATTTAAATTACTATCCAACTCATTATTTTTGCATTTTAAAATTGGTTCAATTTTAAAATCAAATATTCAATCTTGATTTCATTTATTTATCATATGAATACTTGAGTTTGATTTTATTATTTATCGTTTAAATAATCGGTTATGGAGTTCATTCTTTTACATTATTTTAATCAAAATTTCAATCTTAATTTACTTTTAGGGTGCAATTGTAACAAATTGGCAAGTTCAGGGTATTGTAATTCACTTTTAGGATGTAAATGCACTCTAAAAATAAATTAGAGTGTAATTGCAACTAAGATAATAAGTTTAGGGTGCACAGGGTATCAATGTCGATTTAAAGTCTCAACCAGAAATTACGCGGAATAAAAATTGAAAGAGACCATGAAAATGTTGAAATTACAACTATAAATTATTAAAAATATAACAATTACATGCAAATTTGTAATAAATTTATCAACGGATGGCTGAAATGAAGCACCAAAAACATATAAATTAATCAAGATTAACCAATATCATATATTCAAATCATCAGTTAATCAAGAATTATAACTGATTATATTTTTCTAACAATATATATAGTTTATCTTAATAGCTGATTGTTTGAATTTTTTTTTTTTTAAGTCAATACCTTGTAATAACTTGAAAATGAAAATAAATTTAAAATAATATTAATATAACATTTGGGATTTTAAGTAAGAGTGGCAAATTTCTAATTTTCATGTTTAATTTCCTTTGAGTACTAAAGTGAAATAGACATTGACCCAATAATCAAAAGACAGCATGAAATAGTTGAAAGTTTTTACTGTCACGACCCAATTTCAGGCTGTAATGTAACCGACGCGAGGGTTGAACCATACAAACCTAGCATATATAACCACGTGAATGTGTTTTAATTTAATAGCTTGTCTTTTTCTTTTGTTGATTTTAATAGCTTTGATTTTTCTTTTTCATTTATTTTTCATCTATAACCACCCGCATTTTTTTGACAAAAAAAAAAAATTTTTGAAAAAGTTAGATTATGATGTTTCACTGAATTTTTTTTCATTAAAATTAAATTCTTGAGCGTAGGTACGTCGATTGGAATTGGAATCAAACTATAACGTACATGAATCAAAACCCAACCCGAAATGTTGGTATAAACTTTTGAATTGGAACTAATAATTCAAGGGTCGATTAAGGTTCATGTGAATGTTAAAATTTGAACCTGAACAGATATGGAACTGACTGTTAACAGGAGGTTTCGGTCCAACTTAAACTAAAAATTTTCTATTTTTATTTTCAAAACTATAATCACGTGGTCTATTCTATATACCTCTAGCATATTCTTTACTGCATGACGCTTAAAATTTTTTTTAAAAGACACTTTACATAAAAAATACACTTTACGTAAAAGTTAAAATCTAACAAAGTAAAATGGTAAAAAAACAGTGATATTTTTAGTATATAATTACACTATTTAATACAAATAGGAGTTAACGTTTTTTCCCTTTTAATTTTTTTATTTAGTTCAAAATTATATCATTTGAAGCATTTTTCAAAATTTTCTAACAATTTATTTAACTAATAATATTTAGACAAAATAAAATGACTATCTAAAAGTTATTTAAATAAAGTTTATTTCTTATATGAGTATCAACATTCTAAAAGTAATTTAAAATAAAATTTATCAATATTTTAAAATTCACATTAGTCTGTTCGAAAGAAAGATGTAATCTTAAAAACTTTTTTTTTGAAAAAAAAATTATATATCAAAAATTGTAATTGGAACCGTCGGTTCATCATAATCGCACTAGAACTGAAACGAATCGAAACTGACAGTTCAAAGGTTCATATAGGTTTAACATTTTAAAATTTTTAAACCATCGATTCTGTGAATTAAAACTGGCAGTTTAAATGAACCGGGCATACCTACTTGAGTGTATAGAATTGAAATGAATCGGAACTGACAATTCAATGGCTGACTTAGGTTTAACATTTTAAAAATTTTGAATCGCCGATTCTATGAATCAAAACTGGCGGTTTAATGAACTAGACATCTCTACCTGAGTGTATAGCTCTCATCTCTAATTTCTTTGTGTACATAGAAAAAAATACTCTTTAAAAAGTAGCTTCCTGTTGAACATAAGATATTTTAAGTTGTTACTTTTTTTTTTTTTTTGAAAACTTTTATTATCATCAAATATGATAATAATTTAACTTTTTTATAACACCTTCCTAGGATTCTATTTGACAGTGATTTTCGCAAGTGTATGAAATTGCAATAAATAATATATAATGAGTAGAGTATCGTTCCCTCAATGATTGTATATCAAGTACCAAAATTATATTAACCTACTATTATTTAAACGACAATTTAGGGAAATTATTTTAAGAAATTAAATTCAATAAATAAAAGATATTAAAAAGAAATCAAGCAAAACAATTTTGATTAAAAGAAATCAATGATTAAAAACTAATAGGGATTTTGACTTCACTTAATTTTATCCAATTTATTTTATTAGTTCATTAATCAATTTTAATTGTTCAAGTAGGTAAATAGGGATGACTTCACTTATTTTATCCAATTATTTTAATTAGTTCATTAAATCTTCATTTAATTGTTCACGGTAAGGGGAAACAACCCTAAAATCACTAAAACAAGCTCTACCGAGTATTGTTAGCTATTTACCTCGGTCAAATCTACCCTAATCTTCCAATAGTGCAATCAAATATGAATTAAATCATTTAAGTTTATGGGTTGTTTTGAAATTCATAACAAGTAAAGGTTGTTAACCTTATTAAAAACCCCCAAAACGAGTTAAACCAATATAAGCTCCGTCATCAAAGCTTATATTTAGTGAATTATTACCTTTTTCATATCAAAACACTCTTCTCGATAGTGAATTAATGAAATAAATCATCCAAGGGGACAAATCTCTGCTTGGAAGCATTAAGTCAAATAATAAATTATACTTGAACAAAGAAAAACAAATCTACTATTAATAAATTAAAAAAGAAATAAGCTACATCAAATTCCTTAGTATAGAGTTTGTCGACATAGTAAAATAAAATCAATTAAACTCAATTAAACTTGATAATAATTCCATAATCAATGTGAATAATGAAAAATAAAAACAAGATTAAGAGTTTAGAGATAAAAATTAGTCAAATAACGTGGACTGCTTCCTTGAATTTTGACACAAATCTTGATCACTTGAAGTCTTAGAGAGAGAAAAATAATAGAATAAAGGAATATAGAACCGGAGATATCTCTACAATGAATTGATTCTCTCTTTATATAGACTTCCTCGGAGGAAAATCCGACTTTGTATAGGAAATAGAGTCTTCATCAAGTAAGAAACCATTTGAAAATAGGAAATTGTTTAGGTTTTTAATTTCTTTTCAATTAGGACTCTCGTATGCGCCTAAATAGGATTAGAATTTGATTTGCACGTTAGGAAATCATCAAATGTGGGCCCATGCAAGTAGTAGGGACTGGCTGGCATTCTCAACCCAAAATAAAACTTGATTTTCAGCACGGGCGTGCTGTGCGGCACCGTCTGGGGCACATTTAGAGAGGAATCTGTGGCACGTGCGTGCCACATAGCACGGCTAGGGCGTGCTAGGCTCTGAGTCTCCATGATGGAATGCAGCACGGGCCGTGCTTAAGTAAGCACGCCTTTGGATTGATGTCCTCTTGCGACATGGGAGTGCCAGATAGCACGGCTAGGGCATGCTAGGGCCTGAGTTTCCATGTTGATTTTCCTTGATTCCAACACGGGCGTGCTGAGTTGCACGGCTAGAGCACGCTAGAGCCTAAGAGTTCTGCTTTATTTTGCTCTTTTCTGTGCCAAAATCCTACAAATTTCCTTAAGATCAAGCAAATTATGTTTCAAGGAAGTTTTGATACAAATTTCCTTAAGATCAAGCAAATTATGTTTCAAGGAAGTTTTGAACAAAAATATAAATAAAACTAAATAAAAGCTAAATAAAGTAATTAAAACTACTAAAAATCCTAATAAAAACTATATTAAAAATATTATAAAAATAACACTTATACAAATTTCTCAAACTTAAACCATTGCTTGTCCTCAAGCAACAAACTAAAAACTAAAAACTAAAACACAAGCTAAACAAACTAACAAAGCTAGTTTAAAATGGTTGGGGATAATTATTCACAATTTCAAAAGTATCAAAAGTCATTAACATGAGAATAAATCAAGTGCTTCTTATGCTAATTATATTCCAGCAAAAATTCAATTTTCAATAAAACACATTCCTTGATTTAAACTTGAGTTAATAAGATTTTCAACACCAATAATTATTCAACCTATGACAAATAGAATATGAATTTTTATTTTCGAAACTTTTGAATTCAAAACAAATCAAAAATCAGAAATTTTTACTGTGTGGGCTGCAAATATGATACGGTCTCGATTCGAGCCCAAATTTGCGAGTTAGACTCAGGCCCAAATATATTATCGAAAATTTTGATTTGAGAACACTTAAATTTTTTGAGGAATAATATAGAACTCCAGCTACTAATCTATTATAAATATATGTATATGTGTGTGACTACTATATAAATTATGTGTGTGACTACTATATAAATAAAATATCTTAAAATCAAATATCATGATTATTATGATTATTATTGAACAAATCAAGGACATGTTCTAGAATCTAACAAAATAATTAATATATATATATATATATCAAACTGAACCCGGAAACGAACTTGATTCTTCGAAAACCAGTAAAGAATCCATAAACCAATCGAAAATAGAGTCAAATCATTGAATCAGACCAAACCGGTTCAAATTGAACCCTAATGATATAGAAACCGACCTACCTCTTTCTTCTCTTTTTCTTCCCCTACCTTGCGCCAGCGCCATTCGCCTCCTCTCATCCCTCTTTTTGGCCATCGCTTGATGGAAACGAGACGGCGACAGGCCCCCTTTGTGATGGTGACTCTGGTTTCCGCCTCCCCTCTTGATGATCGGACCTCTAGAAGCACGAACGGGAGATTTTCTTTCCTTTCTTCTTCGACAGTTTCAATCTCCGGCGATATCAGGTGACTCCGACGACGTGGAGCTGCAAGGTGTGTCTCGATTGACTCAGCTTCTCCACGCAAACGTTTTCCATCAAAGAATCAACGGAAATGGTGGAGGGAACGGAAGCCATCATGAGCGGCGACCTAGAGAGGGCTGTGGCGGTCGATCCGGCCAAACAAGCCACTACCTCCTCAAAACGAAACTATATTCAACTTCCACAAACGATTTTGAGCATTTTGGTGTGCGAATTGCAAAATTCTGGGTTGCTTGGGATTTTCCGGCCACTGTGCACGGCGGCAGCGGGGATTCTCCGGCGAGACACCAAGAGACAGAATCTTCCTCTCCTCGCGTGGATCCTGGAATCATCACACGAATTTTGATCGGTACGCCCTAAGACCTATCTCCCGATTTGTGTTATAAACTCCGAATTTAAAACTATCAATTGATTAAATTGAATTCGAATAAATAATGAATGAAATATAATCTTTGCTAGGAATTAGTACTGGTATAATGTAGTTACAAATTAATTTTGAACATTGTCAAATAAACTACATGAATTATTATTATAATTAGGTGATTTGAGGAGGAAGATAAATGAGAATTAGTTAATTAGTTGATTAGATGATCATTAGTCTAAAACTAGTTGGTTGTGCATAAGAAAAGTAAGACGAGTTTTAATGGGTTAACGGTTAGATGTGAAATTTTGATAAATGAAGGTTTGGGGGGCCTAACCACTTTCGATATTGACTTAAAATTCGAATTTAAATAGGTAGTAGTTATAATTAGTTATTGTTAAAGTAAGTTTTTACAGCTTAACAAATTAGTTACCCTAAAGCTATTAATTTAGTTAACTTATGATTTATTAAATAATTTTATATTAGAACTGGTGAAGATTAAGGAAGATGGGTACTTAAACTTTGATTGATTAGCCGACGGATGGATTATATAAGTTGAGTAAATAAGTAGATGAATAAATAATGGTTATGGTGGACGGTGTTATTTGTTTTGAATTTGCCCGAAGGATGGGCTTTGAAAACGTACTATTGAATTGTGGTTTAGACAAATTTTAGGGAAGGTACTGCCGAAATTTTGATAGAACCTAGGCTAGTCTTAATTAATAATATAATTAATAGGTTTTAATTAGATTAATTCTTTATCTCTACTTATATTATTATTATCATTATTTTTCATTTATTTATTTAATTATTTATCTATTAATTTAATTATTTATCTAAGTTTCAATACGTACGTTTATTTATAGTGTTATTATTTATTTATTATGTGTTTTATTATTTAATACTATTTATTTATTTATTGCAATTTGAATAAATGGATGTCTAATTGTGCATTGCAATTATTTAGATTGATAGTTTGTGGATGTGACAATGTGTTGCCATTTTGTGGAGTTGATGGAAATGGTTACCATGGGTTTATGAGGGCCGGTCCTAGCGAGACCGTTGGACCATATAGGGACGATCGACGCCCCGTGTGCACCTGAAATGAAAGGGATAATATGGATAAACCCAGGATGCTCTATTAGGTATGGAAAAGAAAAGAGGAGAATGGAAAACAATGAGAGGGTTGGTCAAGTGAGATTAGACCTTGTGGCCGGATATGGGGGATCGCCCCTGGTGCACACGTGTATGAGAGGGTGGGTCATTGTGAGGGGGCTCATTGTGTTTAGGTGACGCCAACAAACCAATTTCCACGTGAAGGTGGTTATGTGAAATGATTAAAAATTGTGAGTGCTATTGATGATGCCATTTGTTGACTGGCTGAGTGAGCATATAACTAGTCGGCATGAACTAGATTGAAATGTTTACCACATTGTTTGAATGCCGTGTGTTGTGCAACGTGTGTTGTGCAATAATTATTATTCCTTAGAAAACTCACATGTCTTGTTTGACTTTTCAGGAAGTAATTTTCTCTTTAATTTGATTTAAGCTCGGTTTTATTCGCGGCAAGGCTAGAAATAAATTTTCCTAGTTCAATAATTACTTTGCTAAGTAACCATGTGTGTAAAAATCCATGTATATCTAATAGTTAGTGACTCCGCAGTTGTAGAATTTATGTACTTTAGTCGTGTATTAATATAGATGAAATAATTGTGAGAGCTCATATTATAAATGTTATGTATTGTAAATTGAATTTGATCTGTGACATGTTTAAGATGTTAAATTTGGCCTAGGTATAAAATAATTATGAGATTTATTTTGCATAGTAATATGGGTTGAATGTTTGAAATTTATATTGAAAAGGTGAAATTTTAGTGATTTAGGCTTACTACAGGCCTCGGGGGCCTTAAGCTTACCTGGACCACCTGTTACCCTAGTGCCGATCCTTAAGCTTACCTGGACCCTAGTGCCGATCCGGCCCATGAAAACAGGTAGTGACACTACAAAATAAAAAAATATTTAATTTCTTATTTTAATAATTACCTTGATGTATGAGATAGTCCTATATACCAAAAGCAAAGTTGCACAGACATGAGACATGAGATACGGGAACGTAGGAAATATGATAATAAATGAACAATAATTTATAATAAATAATAGATATAAAATAAAAAAAAACTTAATTTCTTATTTCAATATAATTAGGTAAATTTTTAAATTATTATCACGATTGAAAATTCTATATTTATCTATATCTATATAAAAACAAGGTAGTTTGTGTTATAGAGAAACCAAGTGTAAGTCTCTATTTATCTATATCTATATAAAAATAGGGTAGTTTGTGTTATAGAGAAACAATTGTAAGTCTCTGAAATTGCCAAATGAGAAGATGACAACAATTATTTAGCACAGTTGTGAGAAGATGAATTATTTTATATTTTCTAAAGGTTCAATCAATTATTAAAATTAAAAAACCAAAAATAGGAATAGTAGGACCAACAATTAATTTGGCAGGTAAGTTTTACAAATTTGATTGATGTGCAAGCACATTTGTCCAAGTTTGATTTTTTTAATTTTCTAAAAATCAAATTAATTTTTTTTATATCCAAAAAAAATAAGTAACATAAGTAGGACATCCATACGCTTAGAACATACTACAGTAAATAAGTATAATACATTAATATTTTAAATAAATAAATAATCATTTATAATAAATCATAAACATAAAATAAAAAAATAATTAAATAAACATAAAATAAAAAAATAATTAATTTCTTATTTCAATATAATTAGTTAAATTCTTAAATTTATTTCACTATTGAAAAATATATTGATAGTGTGTGTGCATTTTTTATGCATGTCATACTAGAGGTGTCAAAATAAGTCATAATACGAGAACACGATTTGCCTAACACGCGAAATAAATGTGTTAGAGTTGAGGTTAAACGGGTTCGAGTCATAAATGAGTCACACATTTATAACACGAATATAAACGTATTGTGCCAGGGGTTAGGCGAGTGTCCCATTTATTTAAGAGTAAAGAGATAATTTTAGTATTAGATATAAATACTCTAATGAAAACCTATTTAAATTTTATTATTGTATTGCTTTTTATTTTAGTTATGAATCTTGAAGAATGTATGCATTTTATATATTGCATTTTATATATGAAAATTTATTTTAAAATACAATTGGAGTTAAATAAGTTAAAATTTAAAAATATTATAAGCATGTTAAGTGGGTTGTACACAAGTCAACGCAACCCACTTAACATGTTTATGATATTAAGTGAGTTATACATATTGTATATGGGTCAACATGACCATTTAATATATTTATGATATTAGGCCAAATTGCGAAGTGTAAGGAGTTAGTATAATTGTAAGAAGATAAGTTGTTTTTAAATTTTTAGATAATGTCATATAGGAGGAAAAAAGAAAAGAAAACTAAACTATTATTAATAAGCAAAAACTATTTTATTTGAAAATAAGAAAAGAATATAAGGGAAATAAAAGAAAAAAAAAAAAAATATAAGGGAAAAAAGAAAAGAAAACTAAACTATTATTAATAAGCAAAAACTATTTTATTTGAAAATAAGAAAAGAATATAAGGGAAAAGAATTCTGATAATTTTGTCTTTGAATTAGAATCGGGCGACGATTCCATGATCAGCGCGGAGAGAAGAGAATTCTGTCTCCCGGCGCCTCACCGGAGTGTCGCCGGCAGGTCACTGGACCGCCGCCGCAGTCGCCGTTCACGGTGGCCGGAAAGTCGTGGCCGCTCAGAACCGAACGCTCTCCAAGCCATCTGGCTCGATTCTTCCCCAAGAGTCTGTTTTTGGCATTCGTTTTGAGAGATCGATTTTCTAGGTGGCCGAAATGAGCCCGACAGTCACCCCTTTCACCGCCGCTCATGCGGTTTCTTCCTACATGCTACATCACCGGATTTGTTTGAAGGAAAGTGATCGCATGGAGGAATGGAGTCGTCTGAGACTCTCCTTAAAGTCTCTCGTCGCCGGAATCACTAGACTTCGCCGGAAAATCGAAGAGATATATGAGATTGTGAGGCTGAACAGATAAATTTTAATGGGATAATTCTCGTAGTTCTGAAAGCTACAAAAAATAGTCGGATTATATTGACCATGAAACGGATTCAAACTTAACACGAAAAGAAGTGAGGCTTAAAATTACTATAACAAGAGGTTTATATTTTTTTTTGCAATCTTTTTTTTTTCTTTATAGAGAATACATAGCAGAGAATATTCCGATTGAGGAAAACAGACCATTCGGCAGAGAGATTCTGAAATTGCAGAGCCTTGGTTCGATCAAGTCGCGGAAAGTACCATAGATGGTCTAAATGCGAGGAATGGAAGCGATTGACACAAGAGCTCCTCTAAGTGTTCAAGGACACCACCTCTTAAAAAGAGGTTAATCCTAAGATACCATTAACATTTATAAATTAGGACCTTCTGGGTGACTCAATTTATTTTGATTATTTTAGTTAGGTTCCGAAATTTTTTCTCCATTTACTGAATAATAATAAAAATATTAATAGTAACGATATTTGATTTTTGGATAATTAATTTATATATATACATAATAGATTAATTGCTGGAGTTTCATATTATTTCTTGAAAATTTAACTGTTCTTAATTCAAAATTTTCGACAATATATTTGAGCTTAGGCCCAATTAGCAAAACTTGGGCTCAAATTAAGATTGTTCACTATTTACGGTGTAACATCCCTTCCCGGTCCACCCGTAAACCCGAATAAACCGAGTCGAGACGCTACAAACTGGTTGACTGTATGGCCTGACATGCTGAAATGCCTGACATGCGAAATCATGATGTTATATTTAACTATAATAGCATGCTTTGATTGTTGTTACAAAAATAATGTAACTTGGTATATTTTACAAAACATGATACTTAGTGTCAAACATAAAATGGGCCCAAACTGAGTGCCCCTGTACATGCCATAAAAAGGGTAGACAAAGACTAAACATATTAAAATGAGTAGCTACCCTGAAGACTGAGTCTTCTTAACAGCAGAACTGCCTAGCAGTTTGTAAAGGCCGGGGACTCTTCTATTGGATTCCAATCTCAAAACCTGCGAGTTAAACAGGTAAACTCGTTCTGAGCACAATTAAAGCTTCATGGAGGTATCTCAAACCAGAGCTGTAAAGAAACAATTTAAACACACTACATGCTATAGAAAGAACCAATGTACCAACAAACATGAATGGCATCATATAAGCACCACACATCATGACTACTTTCATGATAAACCTTTAATTATCTTTTTGTACTGGTTGTAATTAATGTGTATTCATGCAATCGGTTATTGTCAAGAATTATCTATATGGCTCTCATATAAGCGTTATAAGTGAAACCCGACTCAGTGATAAGAAAAAACTGTTATTGAAACTGGATTGACATACTGTATGCCTTGGCTGCTATGGCCCATAATATAATTCATATCCACTCAACGAGCCCTGATAGCCGAAGAGTACCCTCAAAACTGTGATGCAAGGTGCCAGATCTTTGCCTTATTCCACTCATGTCGCCGAACATAGGCCTTAATCTACATGGTTTCTTACCGCTAACCTCAAGGAGCCATTAATGTGCGGTCTATGTCAAAGCATAATGTTGGTATGTCAATAATATAACACAACATCATATTCATAGTTCATAACTTCATAAATCATAATGTTTATTTGATTTCACATCATTTGCGTGCTTGCATGTTGTTTTAATACATAATTTAATGTTGTATTTTGGTATTAAGATGATTGGAGGCATATAAGTGAAGCAAAGGAATACAATTGCATTGAAAAAGAAGTCCAAAGGTGCATGAAAACACAAGTCGCGAGCGCGCCTTGCAAGGTCGCGAGCGCGTAAAGTACCAGATGAGAGACAGTGAGTTATCGGGCACAAGTCGCGAGCGCAGGCACGTACTTGAAAAAGTCGCCGAGCGCGAGGAAGGTGCCCAAAATTGAGAGACAGTGAGTTCCCTCAGGCCAAATTTCAGCGATCGCGCTGCGTATGAAGGTCGCTATCGCTTTTTTACAGGCCAAAGCGGTCCAAGTACCCGCGTAGCGCGTACTTCAAAGCTCCGCAACTAGCCGCAGAGACAGTGCCAAATGAAAGTCAGAGAGTTTGCGAGCCACAAGTCGCGAGAGCGCGAGGATGTGCCAAATAAAGAGTCAGGAGAGTTTCAGATGCGAAAGGTAGCCCGCGAGTGCGCATTTGAATAAATCCCGCCGAGCGCATGGAATATGCGCCTCTACTCATCATCACCTACCCGATCAGGTTCCCGGCCACTGCCCGCACTGCCGTGTCATCGCGAGGCAGCGCAACTTGCCATCCTACTTACTATCATCACGCACCTCGAGTGATAACAACGCCCGCCGGCTCAATCCCTAGCGCAAGAACCTAGAAGTATTTACACGTAAGCTAAGTCTCACGAGTCTCGAACCTCATCCAGCACGACACCTCAATACACACCAGTACCTCATATCGCTTCAAAATCTGCAGAACCAGCCTATCTACACAACCAGCGCCGAGAGCGGCGCGCGTGCGCGCCCCTCCCGCATCCTCACCACCGCCCTACACACACTATGCCCTAAGCAACACGGAAATGCTCGATTCCAAGTCATCTAGTATCTCTCCGAGCGAGACACTACATCAAATCGGGCATAACGCGAAGCCTCGTCATGCCGAATTCGCGCGCGCCTGCATCTAGTCGCGATTTTTCTCACCGACTTGCAACAGTTCTTCAGCTCTTTTGGCTCATATCTCTCTAAATTATTAACAACTTCCTGATCATTGTGTTGCGAGATCATTCAAAAAACCCATCGTAACAGCCTAAAACACATAGTAGCTAGGAACAAATATATCCGCCCATTTCTATCGAGCACTTCCTAAATATCCAGATCATTAGTACAGTGGTGGATCAAAAAACGTCAAGATTGAAACGTTACTCGATAAGTAAAATCATCTACCAAGCCCAAAATCCTGTTTCCAACCATAGCAACTCGAACTATTCACACTCATTCTATCGCAATTACCACCCTCCCCTGTCTCTTCCCTAGCCTCATTTTCTCTCACCATTACCAGGTTCCTACCCACCTCAATCTCACTGAAAGCAAATATTGTCTCCTCTATCAAGCCAATCCACACCACACCTAAAATTCTCATGCACAACGAAAATGGTAAAATGAAAAAGATTCCCGTCGATACTCAAACCTTTTGCTCACAAACAAAGACTCTGAGCCCTTCTTTCTTTAACCCTTTCTTTTTTCATACACCATCTCTAGAAACTCCGCTTTCACCCGTAATAACTTTAATAGAATTCTTCCTCCTCCTCATTGAATATCCTAAACATATCTATAAAATCTGAGGCACCAATATGCATTCAATTTATGAACTAATCACGTGCAAGGTTCCTCTTTACTTACGTTGGATAAAAAGAGACAAGTTGAACGCGTAAGGCCCCTTAACAACCCATTAAAATTGAAACGGAACGTGATAGAAAGAAGAGGCGAAGAAAAGATGAAGATAAACACTGACGAAATGGGTGAACCGAATGTGACTAATCGCCGGTATTGTACGGGTAAGGCCTCTAATAATCATCCCAATGACTTATGTGTGATGTAAGAAAGTCTCTCTAAATACAGCGTATCTCGCTGGTACCTCAATTGTAAAAGGCACAAACTTACATTACCCAAAGCCTCACATGAATCTGTCTTAAAAGCAAATTCAATCCTCACCGCCCATCATGCTTTTGATCTTTTTTCTCTTCTCACTCAAGGTGTAAGTCCACTTATTTAAACTCATTCATTACCCCATACCGGGTTTGGTTCAACTACCGACCTCCAACTGCCGAGACTTAACATCATAATACTACGGCTACTGCTACAGACTCAACTCGGGATAGGATGTCACATACGGCCCCATACCGTCAAAAAATTTAGATTTTTTGATTATAATAAAACTTCTATAGTTTTGAAAATGAAATTAGGGTGTTTCACATAATATAAAAATTTGGGAATTTATAAATGAATTTCATAACTATTATATTCTTAATTTATTCTATTATTACTTATTGATTATTTTATTCATCTATTATTTTAAGTCCATAGAATTGAATTTGTATAATTTAATTCTTCACTTTTTTCATATCAAACATAAAAATTGGAATTTATAAATGAATTTCATAAAATTTATTATTATTATTATTATTGGTAGTTTTGTCTTATTAGTTATTGTACCATTTTTCTCTGCTTACCTGATGTATTTTGACCAGGTTTTAACTCAATATATTTATATTAGATCTAGGTGTATATGGGGAGCATATTAATCCAAAGTCTACGTTCTTAGAGAATTTGTCAAATAAAGATTAAAAACAAAAATTTCTCATTCTTATGTAATTGAAAGTTTCGTTTTAGGTTATTTTGAATAATATTGGATAAAAGAATTGTTCTAGTTCATTCATCGAAAATCCTACTACATCATCAGAAGTCAAGCTTGCTTTGGATTTCAGTTTCACAATGTTTTTGAAACAATGCTATAAAACTCCTTTTGGCTAGGTCAAAAAAGGACGAACTATATATATAATTTCTTTTTGGATTTCAGTTTCACAATGTTTTTGAATCTTTATAGTGTAATTTGCGTTATAGTTTTTATAAAATAATAATAATAATATATATAAAGAAAATTATTTTAGCATTTTGATAAGATTAAATCATTTTAATTTTTTTAATTTTAACAATATTTCTTCAAAATATAAAATTGTACTAATACCAAAAAATATATATTAATACAAAAAAAAAAATGAAATTGTAATGTAAGAAAACAAATTCTTTTTGAAAGATAATGTAAGAAAACATATTTTTTGGTATTACTAAGGGTGTCCTCCCACCTACCGTTTAACGACGATTCAATCTTAAAATCGTCATAGTAAAATTTAATACGTTTCAACCACTAGATCAAGTTATCTTGAATGATGTAAGAGAACGTATTAAAACATGCTTATATGGTTTTTTCCTAATTGTTACATGCCTTAAATTTTTCTGCAATCAACGATAAATTAAGTTTTAAAACTGGATACTAATGAAAAATATATTTTGCTACTAAGAAATGGAACAACGATATTACAAAACGACATGAAACACAACCTTGAGCGTGGATTTCAAAAGATTCTTTGTATAACTTCGTCACTTTGTGACCGTGGATTTTTTTTTTTATTGTTACCAATATAAAATTCCATGTAACAAATCACATCATTATCCTCCCGATTTATGTTCTCTATTACTTTTAATTTTTATACTTTTCTATTTGTTGGTTCTTTTTCAATATCTATTTTTCTATTTGATTTAATAAAACTTTTATAGTTTTGAAAATGAAATTATGGGGTGTTTCACAAATATAAAAATTGAAATTTATAAATGAATTTCATAACTATTATTATTATTATTATTATTATTATTATTATGATCATCATCATCATCGTCATCTATAGTTTTGTTTTATTAGTTATTAGTTACTGTATTATTTTTCTCTGCTTACCTGATGTATTTTGATCAGGTTTTAACTCAATATATTTATATTAGATTTAGGTGTATATGGGGAGCATATTAATCCAAACTCTACGTTCTTAGAGAATTTGTCAAACAAAGATTAAAAACAAAAATTTCTCATTCTTATGTAATTGAAAGTTTCGTTTTAGGTTATTTTGAATGATATTGGATAAAAGAATTGTTTTAGTTCATTCATCGAAAATCCTACTATATCATCAGAAGTCAAGCTTGCTTTGGATTTCAGTTTCACAATGTTTTTGAATCTTTATAGTGTAATTTGCGTTATAGTTTTTATAAAATAATAATAATAATATATATAAAGAAAATTTTGGATTTTTTTTTATTGTTACCAATATAAAATTCCATGTAACAAATCACATCATTATCCTCCCGATTTATGTTCTCTATTACTTTTAATTTTTATACTTTTCTATTTGTTTGGTTCTTTTTCAATATCTATTTTTCATATTTTTGCTATTTGATAGGCTCAACAATTAATTCTTTTGACTTTTTTCTTTTATTTATCATGTTGAAATGGAACTATATATAAATTTGTCTTATTTTCATTATGGTTGTCATTTTTATTTATACATATTTTTATTAAAGTAAATTAAATATATAATATCGAATAATATTTATTGCAATTGCAATATCTATAAATTATATGTTTGAAATAAAAGAAGCTTAAAAATAAAATTCAGATTTTTTTAATAGTTTTACTCCACTTGAACCATGCCCCACCTTGCTCGGACCCACTTATACAAGAAAAATACTCCATATTGATTCAACACACAAATGAAAAAACAAATGCATATGAAGAAAGACGCACCATATTCATTTATGTATAATACGAAAAAAGCAAATGTTACATTTATGAAATTGCACGACATAAATGAGATGAGAGAAACCAAAATTTTAATATTAGTAACAAAAACCTAACATAAAGTTTACTTATTACTCCTATTAAATTTAACTCATTTTGTTATTAAATAAAGCATAACAAATAAAATTAAATGAAAGTGCAAGGTAGAAAGTTAATATAATTAAATAAAACTAACTCCTTAAAAGTTCTTTTATTATTAAAGCTCAATATCCATATAAACTCAAGAAAATATTAAAATTAAATATTATTAATATTCATGCATAATAACTAAAATAATATTTGAAAAATATAAAATGCACTTTAAAAACTAAAAAAATAATAATCTACTAAATCTTACCATCCATAAAACTTCAAAGAGTATTAAAATTAATTCCAGAAGGAGTATCTTATAGATATTAACTTTTTTGGCAGGTCGAATTCGGATATTACAAAATGTAACGTGATCAAGTATATTTGATATAGTTTGTCAATTGGTCTTGAACTCGAGATCTTTTACTGCACATATAGTGCGAAGACCAATTAGACTAAACTTAATTAGCTGAGATTGAGGTTTTAAATAATTATCAGTGTATAATCAAAAGTATCTGTACTCTAATATTTTTTACATTATAAATACTTTTGATACATTGACATTGTTACATTTTATTATAGCTCATTAGACATCGAGTTAGTAGTAATTTTCAATAAAAAATTATTAATTATTATAAATACACTAATTAGCAGCCTCCTTTACTTCCAATAAGAGATAATAAATTTTAAAGAATGCAATAAAATTTTAGTCTCCAAAGTCTATACTATATATAAATGTAGGAATATGAGGGGGGAATAATGGGATTTCTGATAGCGTTTTTAATGAAATTTGAAATATTCTAAAATAACCTTAGTCATAGTCAATTAAAAAATTTTATCTTAAAAAATATTTAGAATATTTAAATTCAATATTTGATTGTCATTTTAAATATTTTGCTTGAGAGAGATAAGCATAAGAAAAAAGATATTATAAATTACGTTTTAAAAAACATATATAAAATTTGATTGTAATTTAAAATATTTTGATTATGACTATTTTTTTTTTTATAATTTGATGATTCTTTTTTGTAAATTTATTTTTTAAACATACATATACACATACTATTTTTAACTTTTTTTTCACAATTTGATAATTCACATGATTAAGCTTTTAAAAATTTTTAAAAGTAAGAAATATAAAAAAAAATTGACCTAAGTAAAATAAATATATAAATTATTTTTACTTTTTTACGAATTAAAAACCTTGAGAAAGAAACCCATTTAAGCCATAAGCAAAATAAAAGATTATTTATTAAATTACGTTTAAATAAAACATTATATAAAATTTGATTGTAATTTAAAAATCATTTGATTATGGACTATTTTTTTTTTTAATTGTAATTTAAAATATTTTGATTATGACTATTTTTTTTTTTATAATTTGATGATTCTTTTTTGTAAATTTATTTTTTAAACATACATATACACATACTATTTTTAACTTTTTTTTCACAATTTGATAATTCACATGATTAAGCTTTTAAAAATTTTTAAAAGTAAGAAATATAAAAAAAAATTGACCTAAGTAAAATAAATATATAAATTATTTTTACTTTTTTACGAATTAAAAACCTTGAGAAAGAAACCCATTATTTTGAAACGAAATACTGGTAGCAACTAGCATTTATATACAAACCCATTATTTTTTACGAAATATTAAAAACTTTGACATTTGAAACTACGTTGTTTGAATTTTTTTTTTTTGAATTTTAAATATACAAATTTGTCAATAAAAAAAAAAAAAGCTAAGAAAGTTTTAAACCTTGACTTGGATAAAGTTTGTTTTAAAATATTCTATTAATCTAACTTAATAATAGTATCTCAGACTCGCAGTTCAATTATAACTTAATAACTTAATAACTTAATAACACTTACAATTCAATTATAAGGGTACTACAAGAGCGAACGTGTAACATATTCCTCAATTTTGCTAGTAACAACTTAGAAATATATTATCAATTAATCGAAGCTAGCAAATGACTATTTTTTTGTTGAATAAAAACCAGGGAGTGACTTAAATATGTGGGAGTGAAGAAATAATGAAGATTTTTAATTTTTTTTATTTTTCTATATTCTTTTTTAACAATTTGATTAGATGTATTTTTTTTAAAGTAATTTTTGATAGATATATTTAGATAATTAAGCCATTGAAAATTTTTAAATTTCTTTAAATTTATATAATATCTATCATCAATATCTATATAATATATCAAAGCAGAGAAATATGTCTTAAATAATAGCCAATTGTAAGTCTCTCAAATTGCAAAGTGTAAGGAGATCAGTTGTTTAGAATAATTATAAAAAGATAAGTTGTAATGGCAATAATTGTAAGAAGATAAATTGTTTTATATTTTCAGATAATGTCATATAGGAGGAATAAAAAAGGAATAAGCAATAAGCAAAAACTATTTTATTTGGAAATAAGAAAGGAATATGAGGGAAAAGAATTCCGATAATTTTCTCTTGAAATTATAAGGAAAATAAAAAAACTAAAAACATAAATTTGAAGAGCAAAATTAATTTTATTTTCTTTTATATCCAAAAAAATAAGTAACATAAGTTTTTTCCAAAAAAAAAATTTAGTTCCTTCTTATTTTTAATTTTAGTTCCTTCTTATTTTTTCGTTTAAATTTTTCTTAAATTTAGTTTCAAAAAATGTCAGTTTAACAAATTGGCCAGGCCCAATTATTTTTTTTTTTTTGTTTCCTATTCAAGAATTGATTAATCCAATAAACTCTCTCTCTCGTTTAGAGTTATGCTTTAAAGAAAATTGATCATTGGAAGAATTGGCTTCTAATCCCAATTCTTTACTATCTGCGATTTTTTCTTCTATTAATTTTATTTTTCTTTTATATCCAAAAAAAAAAAAATTTTTTCCGAAAAAAAATTTAGTTCATTCTTATTTTTTCGATCGTTCATTAACAAGAAAAAAGACACAAAAATAAATTTAAGAAAATACATCATTTTTTCTTAGTAATAAAAAAACCTTGATTGATTAATTTGGTGTATGGAGTAATCTCATATACCAGGAGCTAAGTTTCAACGACATGGCAAGAGATACAAGAACTTACGCGATACCATAATTTTTAACAAAAATAGGACATTCACATTCTCAGGACACAGAAGTATAATACGTTAATATTTCAAATAAATAAATAATCATTTATAATAAATCATAAACATAAAATAAAAAATATTTAATTTCTTATTTCAATATAATTAACCATAAAATAAAAATATTTTAATTTCTTATTTCAAACTATAATTTTAGTTAAATTTCTTCTAAATAATCATTTATAATAAATCATAAACATAAAATAAAAAATATTTAATTTCTTATTTCAATATAATTAGTTAAATTCTCAAAATTGTTACCACTATTGAAAAAAATACATTAATAGTATGTGTCCATTTTTTAATGTAGGTCATACTAGGGGTGTCAAAATGGATCATAACATGCGAACACAATTCGTCTAATACGCGAAATAAATCAGTTAGAATTGAGGTTAAACAGGTTCGTGTCATAATCGAGTCACCCATTTATAACATGAATATAAATGTGTTGTATCGCGGGTTGACACGCAGGTTAGGTGAGTGGCCCATTTATTTAAGAGTAAAGAGGTAATTTTAGTGTTAGATGTAAATACTCCAACTAACATTTATTTAAATTTTATTGTTATACTACTTTTTTATTTTAGTTATGAATCTTGAAAAATTTATGCATTTTATATATGAATATTTATTTTTAAATATGATTAGAGTTAAATATGTTAAAATTTAAAAATATTATAAGCAGGTTAAGTGGGTTGTATGCAGGTTAAGTGGGTCGTATACATGTCCACAACCACTTAACTTGTTTATGATATTAAGCGGGTCACGAGTTGTATATGGGTCACATGACACACATGACCTATTATGATATTAGGTGGGTTAAACGTGTCATGTTCGTGTCACCTGTCTAATTTTCATGTCATATTCATGTTGAGAAATTTACCACAATTATTAAATTGATCGTCTTCGTGTTGACTCTAATCATGTTGCATGTTAGGCGAATCCGTACTGAACATGACATGCCAACCATTTTGACACCCCTAAGTCATACCATACATATTTTTTGCTATTGCATACTTTGGTAAAAGATTTCTCAGAATACTTAAGAAGACATATCTTAGTATTGCAACGTTCTTTTAGTATATCTCAAGGAGATACAATTTTGTAATGCATTTCACGAACATTTTATTAAATAACTTTGTTATTTTTGAATAATGTTATAAAAGATTATTTCATCATTTAATATTATTTCGCGCATTGAGTTCTAACACTAGTTGTTTATATAATCAATTCCCATACATATTTAAATCTATAATATATATAAATTTGAAAAAAAAAGGAGAAATAATGAGTTTTTCAAAATTATCCTTAGTGATAATAAATATATTCAAAATTATCCTCAGTGGTATTAGAGATATGCAGGACTAATAACTTTCATTTTTTATTTTCTTGTTGTTTTCCTATAATATGATTAATATATATTTTTAAGTAGACATATAAATTTATCGGCCTTGAACCGGCAGTTTCGGTCCGGTTCAAACCGAAAAATTTTTTATTTTTATTTTCAAAATTACAATAATTTATCTTATTTTATACATTTCTAAAAGTCTCAATAATATTTTACTACATGATATATTTTACTTAAGATTTTTTTAAAAATACACTTTACTTTAAAAGTTAAAAATCTAAAAAGTAAAATGGTAAAAAAGGAGAGAAATATTTAGCCTAAATTTATATTGTTTTTAACTTCTTTTTTTTTTACCCTTTTAAATTGTTTACAAGTCAAACATCCTACCAAAAGTACAAATGGTCAAACAAAGGAAGATCAATATTTAGCCGCTAAATCATATTTGTTTTTAACTTCTTTTTTTCTTACCTCCTTTTTAAATGTTTCTAAGTTTTAAAATTTACATTCTTTGAAGCATTTTTCAAAATTATCTTATAATTCTATTTAATAATAACATTTAAACAAAATAAAGTGATACATTTTATTTGCATTATTTTGTAAAATTAATTTAATTTTATTCTTATATATTGAGTTTTTATTCTTATATGAGTATGAGTATTCTAAAATTTATTTAAAATAAAATTTACCAATATTTCTTAAACTCACATTAATATTTTTCGAAAAAAAATGTAACATTAAAATCATTTAAAAAAAAAAACATATATCACCGGAAACCATGATCAGAACAGTTGGTTCATGAGAAGCACACCGGAATCGGCCGAAACCGGAACCGGACTGAAACCGGTGGTTCAAGGGTTGATTTAAGTTCAACATTTTAAAAATTTTGAACCGTCGATTCCGTGAACTGGAACCGGCGGTTCAATAAACCGGCCATGCCTAGTATTTGGTAAAGAAGATAAAAACAATCTAAATTTCTGTCTCATTTCCAAACAATAAATTACCTTTGGAAAATATATTTCTCAAGGAAAATGTGTTTCTTAAATATTTTTCAAATGACTTATTTTCTATTATTTGGTTACAATATTGAAAATTAAGTAAAAAAAAATATTAAAATCTTTAATTCATAAGACAATAAAAATATTAATAATAATAAAAATTTCATTTTTAAAAATTTTATTATGCAAATATTAGAAAAATGCAAAAAAAAAAAAAAAGAGAAATTATGGAACAAAAAAAAAAAAAAAAGAGAAATTGTTAAAAAAAAAAAAAAAAGAGAAATTATGGAAGTCACCGATGACCTATGGTGGTGGCCGACGGTGGCCAGTGGCTGATGGTGGTGGCTAGTGGTGAAACAGTGACCGGAAGTAATGACTATGGATGGTTAATAGATTAAAAAAATATGAATTTATATAGATATAATAAGTTTGTTAATGTCTGGAAAATATTTTTCTCTCTTTAAAATGAAAAGACATTTTTCCTTAAATGTGACTTAATTTCCTTTGACTAGAAAAATATTTTCGGTTGACTTATTTTTCTGAATTCCCCAAAACAATGAAAAATTGGAGAAAATATTTTTCATATAAATTCTCTTAAAGAAACAAATGGAGAAAATTGTAGAAAATATTTTTCTACAAATTATTTTACGGAAATAAATGGAGCCTTAGTAATGATATTTTCAATAAAAAATCCGTTGATATGAATTTCAACAAAAAGTTTTCATTTTTCTACAATTTTTTTATGGAAATAAACAGAGCCTTAATAATGATATTTTGAATAAAAAATCCAGGTGATATGAATTTCAACAAAAAAAAAAATCATTTTTCTACAATTTTTGTTACGGAAATAAACAGAGCCTTAGTAATGATATTTTGAATAAAAAATCCAGGTGATATGAATTTCAACAAAAAAAAAAATCATTTTTCTACAATTTTTGTTACGGAAATAAACAGAGCCTTAGTAATGATATTTTGAATAAAAAATCCAGGTGTTTAAATCCATGGTGATAAAATTAAGAGAATTGATAAAAATTGAAAAAAGAAATCAAAATTCAGGTTATTTATTTATGTATTAATTTTTTTGTTGTCATTAAACCTAAAAATTACTGACTTAGACCGGGTCCATAGCTATACTTATGGACCAAACCAATGACAGTAAAGATTTTTTAAAAAGTATATCGACTTTATCTCTTTTTTTTTTTGTTAGTGTATAGTCAGAAATACTCTCTTTACAATAAAAAACTTTATTCTCGTTGGTTTGGTCTATGAGCGGAGCAATCACCTTGTCAAGGTAAAATTTTCCGGAACCACTCACCATTAGCTCTTTCTCCATGCAAATATTCTCCATAACCAAACAGTTTTCTCATTATGGAACAGCAAATCCTCTCAGTTTCAATTCTTTTCAGTTTCGTTCTTTTCCTTCACGTCTTATTAAAAATATCGAAGAAATTATACAAACATGATTCTAACCCTCCGCCAGGACCATGGAAATTACCTTTCTTAAGGTAATATCCTCCAGCTCACCGGCGACGACCCTCATCACCGGTTTGCAGAGTTGGCTAGAACTTACGGACCACCGGTAATGGGTATTCAACTCGGTGAAATTCCCTTTCTTGTTGTTTCCTCGCTGGAAGCAGCCAAAGAAGTACTGAAAATCCAAGATCCCATTTTTGCAGAACGAGCGCTTATCCTTGCAAATGATGTGGTGAATTATAACCGTAACGGGATGGGTTTTGCGTCATACGGATATCAATGGAGGCAATTGAGAAAATTTTGCACGTTGGCATTACTGTTTCAATCAGTAAGAGAAGAAGAAATGGCTGATTTTGTAAACTTTCTGCGTTCCAAAGAAGGAAGTTCTGTTAATCTTACTCATACTATATTTGCTTTTACAAATTCTATAATTGCAAGAAATGCTGTTGGTCATAAAACCAAAAATCAAGAAACGTTGTTAACATGTATTGATGGTATTATTTATACTGGAGGAGTAAATATAGCTGACGTGTTTCCTTCCTTAAAATGGCTTCCTTCAGTCAAGAGGGAAAAATCTAGAGTTATGAAATTGCATTATGAAACAGATAAGATCCTGGAAGATATCTTACAAGATCTTACAAGAGCATAAAGCAAATAAGCAGGCGTGGGTTTCGGAGGATGGCGATGGGAGGAAAGCAGACAATTTTGTTGATGTTCTTCTGGACCTTCAACAAAGTGGAAATCTTGATTTTCCCTTGACTGACGTCACCATTAAAGCGTCAACCATTGTAATTATATACTCATCTTCTTTTAAGAGTTTTATTAGGGTCTTATTGTGATTTCAAGTTTCAACCTATAATTTCTTACTTTCCATTGCAGTATGTTTTTGTGGGTGGAAGTGACACATCCTCAAAAACTACGGAATGGGCAATGGCAGAGTTGATGAGAAAACCGGAAATAATGAAAAAAGCACAAGAAGAATTGCGCAGTGTCTTTGGTGAAAAAGGATACATTGAGGAGGCAAACTTCAAGAATTAAAATGGTTGAAGTTAATTATTAAAGAAACATTGAGATTACATCCTGTACTTTCACTACTTCCAAGGGTTTGTAAGCAAAAGACTAAAGTTAGTGGATATGATGTTTATCCTGATACTCGAGTTTCTGGTTTAATGTAGGGCACTCGGAAGAGATCTAAAAATTGGAGTGAACCTGAGAAATTCAACTCCCGAGAGATTATTGATAGTTCAAGATCGATTATCTGGGAAAATCATTTATGAAATCTTCCATCTTGTGGAAGGCAAAGAATATGCCCGGAATTACATTAGTTGATTCATATGCAGAATTTTCCCTTGCAACTTGCCTTTATTTGACTGAAATTTCCTAAAGATAACTGTAAAAAGCAAGAACCTTGACATGAACTGATGCTCTTGGAGGAAGTTATAGAAGAAACGTCAGACCTGAAACGATCCATCCAAGTCACCCTTATCTACTCTTCCCCGACAAGGTTGAATACCGTACTAATGTCGCTGCAAAAAAAAAAAAAAAAAAAAAAAAGAGAGATAAAGGGTGAGTTTTCCATCTTGGTTTTAGTTTTTACTCTGGAATGTACCAAAAATAAACTGTTGTGGGTGTAATAAATTGCATTGTGTCAATGAAATAATGATATAACAGAAATGAATTTTTCCATCTTTCTATTTCTTATTTTTTTCAGTGATGTATATCCCTCGATTGAAATAATTGAATTACACAAAATTTGGTGGAACTCATTTAAAAATCTATATTTTTGTGTTTCGAATAGAAAAAGAAAGTATTGATATCAATTCTAGGAATTCAATTCCATGGAATTAGACATTACTACACCAAATTCCACAAACTACCATTCTCTATCTACAAAGTCAAATTTTCAATTTTTTTACTTATTAAATTATTTATTTCATCAAACTTGACCAAAACCATTTAAAAAATTTATTCTTTTTTTTTAGATTTTTTATTGTTGTGTTTTATTTTAATATTTTTCATCTTTTATTTTAGGAAAAATTACAGTATGATTCCTGTGGTTTGTAAAATACAACTAATTTATCCCTATCTTTTTTAAAATATATTAATTTGTCCCTATATTTTGCTTCTGTTATGCTATTAGGTCATTTTGTCCAACTTTCGCATTTTTCGTTAAGTCAACAAGAAAACACAAAGGTCAAAGAAGAAATACTAAAATAAAAAATTAGAGTATAGTAACTATGATTTCAAAAATATAGTTAGTTTGGTCTTGTATTTTTAAATACAAAAAAAGTATTTTCGTCGTTTCATAAGATGGTTAATGGAAAAGATATAAAAATTGGACGAAATGACTTTATAATTTAACGGAAGTAAACTATAAGGATATTTTAATCTATTTTTTAAAAAATAGAGATGGACTAATTGTATTTCGCAAATCACAAGAATCATACTTTAATTGTCCTCTTTATTTTAATAAACTTGATTTTTACCATGCGCATAGTTGCTTGCTCAGGCCTGTTCAAATGCAAATAGAGATGAGATATTCTACTAAATGTTGAAATTTATTTGAAAAATTGTCAGTTTGACCTTTAAATTTAAATTAATATGATTTATGTTATTCAATTACTATTGTGCCCTTTATTTATTTTTTTTAGTTAAGGCGCTATAAAACAGAATATATCAATGTTTCCTCTTTTTTTAAGTGTTTCCTTTTTTTTCCATTTCCTCTCTTTTTGTGTTGTCGTTAATAAAATGAAACTTATTCAGTCGCTATTATATTTTCTTATTATTTCTGCGTTTTTTGGTTCACAAGGTTTGTTGATTTTCATTTGATTATAAATTTCAGCTGCCGTTTTTTGTTTTCAATAATTATTTTTGCTTTTTATTTTGTCGTTTCTCTTCTGTGATTTTATTTTTGTATAAGCATTTGAGCAACTTAATACTCGAGGAAAATTGTAACCGCCATAGATGTTGTTTATACTTTACCGTTGCTGTCACCGTTAGACCATTGGCGTTTCTCTCATATGCCCTTTTATTTTCTGTTAAGGCACTACAAAACAGAATATTTTCCTGTTTTCTTTTCTTCAGTGTTTCCTTTTTGGCGTTTCGTTCTTGTAAGGTTACTTTTCATAAATTATTATTATCTTAATTTGTATTCTTTTTTGACATTTTGTTAAAATTGAAATCTCATGTATGACATTTGTCATACAAGGTCTAGAAATTGGTTAAGTATTCAAAATGTAGTTTTTCACATAAATAAAAAAGAAATTGGCTATGGCAAAGACAAATATAAGAATGATATATAAGACTTATAAATAAAATTCTACAATTTTTAAAATATCTAACCTATTAATTAATCCAATAATTTTGTATTAAATTAACTAAAGTTGTTGAGATTTATACTCATTTAGAATTTACCAAAATCCCAATTATCTTTGAGATGGATTATAGAGTTGTCTTGAGCTGGATTTCTCAACATGAACATCGCCCTTGGAGATGTTGGATTTTCTTCTTGGTTCCTTGCCTTCCTTCCAATTCAAACATGTTAATAGAGAAAGAAATAGTTTTGCAAATAACCTAGCTAAAGAAGGAGTAATTTATGCAGAACCTTTTTTGGCATGGTTATAATTATGTTTGAGTTAGGTAGCTTTAATCAGAGGATAAGAGCAAAGGTTATTTAGTTTGGATATATGAGGATTGGGTCATAATTAATTTTTAACTTCATGGGTACTTTGATTTGATTCAGTTTTGGTTTTAAATTCATTTTTTCTTATCTCAAGAGAAATTTATATTCTTTTTTTTTTTTTTTTTTTTTTTTTTTGCCGATTCTCCCAAGCCTTCTTTCACTAATGTTTCATAAGCTTGATGTATGGGCCTATGGTGAGGTACAGTTTCGTTGATTTTGGCTAAATTTTTCCTTGGATATGTGTTAATTTAATAATAAACTTTATCGCTGAAAATAAAAAAACTAGCCAACCACTTAAACAAAATAACTTAACTACCCTTTTCTCCATTTCCTTTCCTTGTTTGTTTGGGCTTGGTTTAAAACCAATATAAGTGTAAGTGATTATATGCAACTCCTCATATGTATACAACTTATTTAAAGTTATATAATTTCTAAATCAAAATAGAGAAAAAAGAGTTATACTAATATGCAATTTCTCCCTATAGAGTTATTATTCTACCACATCCAAAATAAAAATACTGCAAAAATATAGCGTAGTCCAGCAAATTTTAACAGCATACAACCCATTTTAATCTAAAAATGTTAGGCCAAAATAGTTAGTCATTGTGACAAGCAAACTTATATAATTAAAGAGTAAATTCGTTAAAAGAACAGATCTTAAGATGTGAATGAAAGGGAGAAATCTTTTTGTTGTTGTATAAAAATCCTGCCTATGGTCACAAAAATATGTTATCGTAACCTAATGCAAATTTTTGTATTAAATTAAAAAATTTTTAATTTAAATATAAATTGAAAATTTAATTAATATTGTACCGGAATACTCAGAATTACTCTTTATACATTAATAGAAAAATATGGTTTTCGTAAGAAAAAAAAAATTCATTATCAAATATTTTAATTTCCTTGACATCCTCTTAAAAATTGAACCCATCAATAAAAAATTTATGTACTATCATAAAATGAATTTAAACAATGAATATTACTCTTAACTAATATTTATTATAATCGTTTACCATATGCAAAAAATCATAACAATTGGGTTAATAAATTAAACACCCCCGAATTTTATTTTGAAAAACCTTTTGAATGTATAAATAAAAATCAGAAATTCTACTTGTGGGCTCAATAGAATAACAGTCTCGATTCGAGCCCAAATTTGCCCCGGGCCGTCAAGCCACACAATAGTATTATCGAATCCCGATTTGAGAACTTAAGAACAATTTTTTTTAGGAAATACTATATTTATATATGTGGAATTATTTAATATGAATTCAATTATCCAACAAATCAAATTGATTTGTCCGAAAAAACCAGCTTGAAAGTATTCGAAAACTCAAAGTGAAAACCTCGCTGCACAACCGGAGCTGAATCGAGCCAAATCATTAAACAGTTAGACCAAACCGGCTTCGAATCGAACGGAATGATCTAGAAACCGACATTCTTTCTTCTTTCTCTTCCCTCTCCGATCTCGCGCGACAACCCCGTCCTTCCTCTCCCTCTCCTTTCCGTTTCCGGCCACCCGGTCCCAGCAAGAAGAGGTGGCGAATCGGTTTCTTTGGCGAAGCCTGGACACGTCCCCGAGCCTCCCTCGCTCCGATCGGACCTCCAGCGGCGCGAATCGAGGCCATCTCTCCGACAGTCGCCTTCTTCGGCTTCGTCCGGCGCACTCCGCCAATTCTCCGACGGCTAAAGGTAACCGAAGGTCTCGATCCGACTCCTCTCCCTCCTATGAACATTTCCCGCCTTCATCAGATTGTGTACTTTTTTTTGCCGTTTTGATGAACCACCATGGAACGCGGTTTGACAGGTGACTGTGGAGGTGGATCCGCCAAATGACCACTGGTCAACAGAAACTAATAGTGAGTTCGGACTCCCTCACAAAAAATTGGAACAGTCGAGGGGGTAAGCCTTGCCAACTTTCTAAGGGCTATGTCGCGCACTTTCCCGGCCACCCGTGCATGTGGCGGTTGGCGGCGGGCGGGTCCGGTGACCGTCCGGTGAAGACTTCCCGGCGAGTGCACCGAGAATAGAGGAATTCGTCGCCGTCTTCATGCTGATCACCGGAATCGTCGCCGAGCCGATTCCAATTGTACGTCTCTACTAGACTAAATTCTCAATTTTTGTATAATAAAAGAACTAATTGATTACCGTGAATTATTTGAGATATTATAGATTGAAATAATATAAGAAATTAAGTTATTGGAATAGCTTAACTATATATATATAGACATTTATGATCTTTTTGGTAATAAAATTACGAATCGGTTTAGTGTTGTGTGATTGCGATAAGGAACATGATAGTTACATTAAATTCTAGTTATTAATTTAAATAATTTATTTGATTTAGTTAATGTAACAATAGTAGTTTATTAAATTAAAGTTATTATTTGTAGTATTTTTAGTAATATTAGTTAATGAATTAATTTTATTATTTAATTAATGAGTTAGTTAAGTTAATGTTAGTGATGTTAGTTAATTAAAGCTAAACTTGGTGTTTGTAGTGAATTAAATGTATTTAATTAAGTCGGTAAATGTAATAGTAATCCGCTTTTACATAATTTTATGTTGATTAATTAAGGTAGTTTAGATATCATGTTATTCGTAATGTATAGATTTTAATTTGTGGTGGTGATGTTGAGATCAGACAGGAGGAATGGGAATTTTAAACTGATTGGAATTGCGCCGAACGGATGGCTGTTGCATGATCGATAAATATACATAAGTGTTTGTGGTATTTGAGCAGGGTGGCTAGTCAATTTTTAGGGGAGGTCTGCGAAATTTCGATATGAATTAAGACTAGTTTTAATAATTAATAAGTTTATTTAGATTAGTTCTATAACTTGGTACATAATAAATAGAGTGCTCTGATTATTTATTATCTTTATTATTCATTTAATTATTACCTATTTATTTATTTATTTATTTTCATTATTATTGTTATTATTATTATTATTTATTGTTAACACTATTACTTATTTATTTGCATTTGATTTTGGATGTCTAATTGTGCATTGCATTATGACGTTTAATTGATTAATATGCTTGCATTTAACTGCAATATTTGATTAATTGTTTGATTACTTGTGCTGTGCTATACGTTGCCTTATTTGTGTGGAATTGGGATGAAGTGGACCACCAGGGGTTTGTGAGGACGGTCTGTGATATGGATCCGGTTATGATATGATACTTGACCGTCGGCGTCTCGGTCCGGGAAAATGGGAGATCGGCGCTCCACACTTGTGCCACCTGATATTAGATTATATGGAAATTCACAGGATGGCTCTTGTTGTTTGCCGCACCCGCTGAGCCATCTAGAATTGGAATGTAGTTCGCAAGGGTGGCTCCTGTTGTTGAGCAACTTGAACGATCTAGATTGGCATGGAGACACCGAGGTTGCCCTCCTGTTTGAATCAAGGAAAAGGAAAAAGAGAGAGTTGGAAAACAATGAGAGGACTGTCAGCTGAGGATAGACCACAGTTGGGCCGTAGGGCAGATCGTCTCCCCGCGTGGCACATGTATAGAGGCGGCCATGTGGGAGGACGGCTCATCGGGGGTTCGGTGACTCCACTGACTAATTTCCACGTGATGTGATTATATGAAGATGTTAATGATTGTGAGTGCTGTGATGTGCCATTTGTGTGACTGGCTGCGTGAGCATATAACTAGTCGGATGACTAGATTGATATGTTTACACATTTGTGTGACTGCGTGTGTTGCAATAATTATCACTCCTTAGAAAACTCACATGTCTTGTTTAATTTTTCAGGAAAAAGTTTCTCTTTGATTCTGTATAAGCTATATTTCTTCGCCGCAGGGCTATAAAGAAATTTTTCTAGTTCTATAATTATTTTACTATGTAATTATATGTATAAAAAGCTACGTATACCAAATAGTTAGTGACTCCGCAGTTGTTGAATTTACTTACATTTAGTCGTGTATCATCGTAGACGAAATGATCCTGTGAGCCCATATTAGAAATGTGATGTATTGTAAATTGGCCCGAACTGTGGAATTTTGTAGAAGATAAATTTGGGCCGAGATGTAATAAAATCTTTTTTTGAGGTTTAATTTTTTTGAAGTATGGGCTGATATTTGAAAAATTTATATGGAGATAGCAAATTTTAGTGTTCAGGCTTACTACTGGCCTCAGGGGGCCTTAGCTTACCTGGGCCCTAGTGCCGGTCCGCGGCCCCGTGGAATCGGGTCGTGACAATAATGGTTTATTGAACTTAATTCAATAGACAAAAAAGAAAATAAACTAACAAATGTTTATTAAGAACAAAACCTCTTTTAAGGACCCTCAACACTATATATAGAAAATAAATTATATTACAAAATTAACTAATTTGAATTTCAAAAATAACCTGAAAATGCTATAATTAATTAAATTTGATTTGATGGGATAAAAAAAAAAGCTAAGTCCAATAAATGAAAATACAAGCAAATCCACAATTGCTAGATTCAATATTGGTCATTAATGAGTTTAAATCAATATTGTTGTTCTCTATTTTGTTGTAAATGTAAATTTAAAATAACTAAATAAATAAAGTTAATAGTAAATAAAATAAAAATACATAGAAAACGTTATATCCCTCCAAATAAACTCACACTATTTTTCTACAACTATAAAAAAAAGAAGGAGATACTTTTTTTCTTTTTTATTATATATATTTATTTTAAAAATAATATTTAGAAATTATATCCAATCAGATAATAAAATGTATTTTTTTTTTTGTCTTAACCACAGGTATCCCGAACCCACTAAACTAAAACTAAATCTTGCTCGCATCGAGTCAATCCAAGAAGGGCAAAGTGCTCCCAATGAGTATTTATTTTATCTATGAGGATTAAATCTTCGACCTCATCTAAGGGAGAAAAATGTTAAACCACTCATCCAAACACTTGTTGGTATTCGAATTGGCTACGACTAAGGTTATTTGAGGATATTCTACATTTCATTGAGGGCAATATCAAAAATCTCATTATTCTTCCCTCTGTTCCCACATCTACATATAGTATAGAACATAGATTATAGATTATAGATATTATATCCACACTAACGTGACCATAATTTATAATAAAATGATAATATGATATAATTTCTTATTTGAGTTATAGCTATAATTTCTAATTTAAATATTAATAAAAATAAAGTATTATCTTGTAAATTTAAATAGCCTTATTCAGGAAATATACAACAAGAATTCTTATATAAGAAGTATGACAGGAATATAATAGGAAGTACACAACATAACATAACCGTTCAAAAAAAGTACACAACATTATTATATATAACTAATCAATAAATGAAATGTATCTTCTCCTCCTGTAATGTGGAAATCATTAAAATTTGAAAATTATCATTAAAATTTGAAAATTTTGATAGTTTATGCACGTACATATTACAATTTACAATTATCCATCAAAATATTAAATATCAAAATTCGATAATGATTTTTTAAGAAAATTAAAGATTAATATTTTAAAATATATAAAGCTCCTCTAATACTATTTTTAGAAAATTATTTTTATTCTTTTATTAGTTCAATCAATAAAATATAGGATTTGATACTTAAACCCAAAAATAAGAATATTTATGTAAATTTATATTTTTATGACTTTTTTTTTTGTCTAAATTGACTCAAATTAAAACTTCAAAGATAAAAAAACTAATAAAACTAATTTTAATTTTATTTTATAAATTTTCCATTTTCGTTTGAAAAATATTATATATCTAATAGATTAATATTAAAAGACTCTTTTTGATACATTCACATTAAAAAAATTTAGTTGATATATTAAATTGATAAAATATTAGTTTTTGAGTTGTAAAATTATACTGAGTAAGATTTTTAAATTTTTACTTTTTAAAAGTTATTTTTAAATAAAATGAAAATATGTAAGTGAGATGACGAACAATTGAAATCTTAATTTTAAAAATATATATAATATTTTATTATTATATCTAATACCTATATATATATATATTGAAATCTATTTATTAAGTGATATTATAGATTTGTGCATATATAGTCAACGTTGAATGCACGTCATAAAAACACTCATAATATTTAAAAGTCTCCACCTAAGCAAATTGTCGTTACACATTTATGCTTAACATGCACTACTCTGAATAATTTATGCTTAAATAATTTATCACGATCTTGTAAGCAAAAGGCAGAAAACCGATTCATTAAGCACGCTAATTAGCAGCCTCCATTTTTTATATATAGAGTTGGTCAAACCTGGTCGAGCAACGCATAGCAGCACCCAATTATTAGCTTCGAACGTTCATTGATAAGTGTTATTTTATAGTATTTTTAATATAATTTTTATTAAAGTTTTTAGTATTTTTAATTACTTTATTTAGTTTTTATCTTAATTTTATTTATGTTTCACTATTTAAGTTTTTATCTTAATTATTATTTTCATAAAAAGTTCCTTGAATCAAAAATTCACTGATTAAGAATTTGTAAGGGTTTTGCACAGAAAAGGACAAAAGAAGCAAAAAATAGTTTTAGCACCCCAGACCGTGCCAATCAGCACGACCGTGCTAAAACCAAAGGAAAATCAAGCAAGAGCTCAAGACCCTGGCACGCCCAGACCGTGCTTTCAAGCACGCCCAGTAGCTAAATTACCAAGTGCTGCATTTAAGTCAACAATTTCCAACCATTCTTATCATTTTCATGAGCTCAACCTCTGGATACTTCTGACATGCAAGATCAAGTTTCTAATCTATGCACATGGAAGAGACAAGATTGAGAGAATTAGAGGCTAATGAGAACTTTATTCCCTAAACAATGTGGAATATTGCCTAAACAATTGTAAAGAATTCTCTCCAAAATCTAATATAAAGAGAGGAAGGATCCCAATTCGATTCCCACATCTCATCTCCATCTCAATATATCTCTGCATCTCTAGTCTTGTCATAGTTTAAATTTTCTTTAAGTTAAGTCTTCAAAGAGTTGTGCAAAGTTCAAGAATCATCCCAACAATTTATCACTAGTTCTATTTAAACTCTTAATCTTGTTTATTTCTTTCATTATTCTTATTGATTATGAAATACTTATCAAGCATTATTGAGTTTTATTTAAGTACCATGTTTAACTCAACTCTTATACTAGGGGGTTTGATGTAGTTTAATCTCTTTTCCAATTTATGCTATTACATTTATTTTGCCTTATTCAAGTTATGGTTTATTGATAAACTTAATGCTTCCAGGCAGAAGTTTACCCCTGGATTGATTTATTTCAACTATCACTATCGGACGAAGGATTTTTGATATGAAAAAGTTAATAAAACGCATGAGAATAATAACTTGATGCCGAAGCTATATGGTTTGGCTCATGGGGGTTTTCATGATTTATCAACCTTAAATTATGAATTCATAAATAACTACATAACTTAATGATTTAATTCATATTTGATTGTGCTATTGGAAGATGGGTAATTAAATGGAATTAAAATAGCTAGCAATACATCTCGGAAGAGCTTGTTAGTGAATTTTCAGAGTGTTTCCCTCTACTTGAAATAACTTAAATTGATACTGAACTAATGGAAATAAAATTGGAACAGTTAAGTGGAATCAAAAAACCCTAGTAGTTTCAATCCTTGATTTCTTTAACAATTTTGTTTACTTGACTCTTGTTTATTTTACATTAATAAACAATTCTCTCATTATATGTTAAATAATAATCGAGATAAATACATTTTTGGTACTTGGATTACACAGCCTTCGTGGGAGCGATATCTTTACTCACATCAGTATTACTGGAGCGATCGTACACTTGCAACAATAAAGCTGTAAGTTTTTGGCGCGTTACCTCGGGATTTGACAATCACCGTAATAACAATACGAATTAAGCCTTGTTATTGAATGTAGACATTTGTTTTTATTTCTCAATTGAAATAATTTGTCTATAATTATTTGTCAGTATTGTTTTTTGTTTTATTGAATCTTTACTTTCATGTATTTTCTGTAACACATATTTTGAATGTTTCATCAACAAGTAATTTGCAAGTTTTATCAAACAACTTAGAGCCCCATTTTATGCAGCTTGGCAAGAATTAATGAATTATTGGAAAAATGTCCTTATTCATAATTTACTAATAAATATGTTCATCACTTACTATTCTCTTGTGGACTAAGATGCAAGACGACAAAGAGTTGGGTGGATAATGATTTTCTGCAACCGGTATTCATCCTCTGGAAAGTAGCTTATGAAGATATACTTCTACAATATTCAAAATGATATGGCAGATTTGACTACCGTTGGCAGTGGATCCCCTTGCACTGCAAGGGTTGGAACACCAATATCTCAAAATTTGAAAGTATGAAGAATAAAAACAAAAGAATTAGAGGATTGATTATTGCCTACGCAATCTCAACCTGAATTTATGAAGAAACTCGTGAGAAATTTTAAAATCCAACAAGACAACTATAGAAGAATTTGGAGGTACAAAGCAGTCATACATTGATTAAACCAATGCCATTAATATGAATATCGAATGAGGAGGTGCAATTAGAGGAAACTTCATGGGATTGCATAGTTTTATGAAGAAATAACACCTACATGGAAAAATGCCAAACTCCTTTGAAAGAACGAAATTAAATCTCAATTCGCTTGTTTCAGATATGATTATTAATCTGACCAATGGGAAAAGAATGTGAGGTACATCGGAAGGGACATGGACTGAGAGTTTAAATGAACAATAAGCAGAAAGTCAATATTGTAGAATGAGAATAATTGAGACCTATTGATTGGAGCATCAATGGTCCTTTAATATATACACCACCAGAGAATCCTTCTTCCCAAGTAATACCACATTTAATAAATTGTGGTCTCCATGATCTAATACATTGTTTTTCCCAAGTTCATACAATTCAAAGCAAGGATGTTTTTTTAACTGTCCCATTTTTCCTATTGAAATCGAGTCGTTGCTTAGAGTCGAGTCGGCTATCAAACCCGGTTCGAGCCAATTAGAGTCCAGAGTGGGGTAGAATGGAAAATGGTAATGGAAATCAGAAAAGAAGTGGACTTACTTGAAGGAAACAAAAAGATCAAAGTAATAGAGGATGAGGAACATTGCTTGCACGAAGTATAATAAGTGAGTTAAGTTGTAGCCATTTTGACACTTGGAGTTCCTAATTTGTAAACTTTCACAGAAAACTTCCCTAATTTGGAGTCGTACCCGGAGTTTCCATTTCATTCATTCTTCATCCTTATCTTCATCTTTTTTCCTCTACTTTCCCTCCATGCTTCTTTCTCCATCAACGTTTTTAAATGGTAGTGGAAGATTTAATGGGGGTTGACAGGAATAATTTCCCAAACTTGCTATTTATCCACGTTAAGTAAAGCCCGCTTGAATTCATACTTGAATCATTTGTGATATATGTTAAGTATTCAATAAAGAATTCTTATGTATAATGAAGAGGTGAGCTTAAGGTAAAGGAAGCTAAGAAAAGATTCCAAAGCTTGTTAAGAGTGAAGGTGTGCTACTCTTTTCGTTAAATTAATTTCCTTGCATGAGAATTGTGTTGGTGTGTTGATAAACTGAGAAAATATTTGTTTCAAGTTGAGTAAGATGAACTGAAATGGTGAAAAAGCATGAGATGAAATGAATAATGAAAAGTTAGAGAATGAGTTCATGCTGAAAGCAGGTTTTGCTGAAAATTTACCAGTAACTTCAACCTGATTGACCCTATTCTAATGATGGAATGGAAGTGTCAATAGAACGAGTTTATTTGTTCCTCTCTATGTTTGATTTTACATGGTTTTTGAATCACCCAAACGGAGTTGTAAATTGAGAGATATACAAAAAGAGTACAGACTGCGCAGGCCTGGAAAAAACGTCGCGGCGCCGTCGCACGAATTATTTGCAGCCTCGGCGACTTGGCCTGTAAACTCACTGACTCTCTGTTTGGTGCTTTTGCGCGCTCGCGACTTTCATTTGTGCGCTCGCGACCTTTATGTTT